>NMRB01001584.1:3462-40239 GCA_002633025.1 Notospermus geniculatus | reverse complement strand
TACCACCGATTATTCCTTCGGCTGTTTCCCTGTATGACTGATTGATACATGTAATAGACGACGTATTGGGGTGTGTCGACACCATCTGGTGCTCACCAGTCTATCTGGCCTGACGGCCATCTAGCCTGGTTCGAATCCACCACATTTCCCGTTTCTGAGGGGGTGAGAGCCTCAGCCAATCATCGGGGCGCGAAGGAAAATCGACGTGCCAATCAAAATCCATGTTACAAATTCGAGCGTGAAGAGCAAAGGAAGTGTCCAACGGTGATTTGTTTCGCGAGTTCTGATTGGCTCGGAGGCGGGGTCAAGTAGGGGTCAGGTTCATTAATAATTTATGCATTAACGGAAAAGATGACATGATTCGGACAAGGCTAGAGACGGAGTCGATAGCCTTGTTTGGACAAGATGGTCGACACCGGCATCACCGGCACCCTCGTTTTGGGCGGGTAACCACCAGCATCGTGTCAGACCCCGACATTAAAATTCTGCGAGGGAAAGACCCGATGAATGATCGGGGGCACTCTTTGCTGCCGTCTTTTGGTGATAAGCGCGGAGCCTGCCTGCTCCTCTATTTTCGTGCTCATTACGTGGGCTTACCGATAAGTAAGGCAAACTCCTAAACAAAAGGCTTATTTCGCAATATTTCCAGTTTTTGTCGACTCGACTGAAGTCACAAACGATCGCTGGGATAGGACGAAAACGGCAACAATGACGACCATAACTTTACTGATAAAACCTGCATAGCGACAATATAAACGTGGGTGGCTTTTTGAAGCATGTCGTGCCCTTTTCACGAATCCCGATAGGGTAAAAGGGAGCGCTCGTTCTATCTCCCTGACATTTCGGGCTTATCGCGCGTTCAGCTGTGAATAAAGGTAGAGATTAAGCGAACCATCCCATGCTGTCTTACTGAAGATGCACTCCTTCCCAACCACGCCGATTATTTGGAAATACCATTCGGATTATTATACTTACATGTAGGCCTACATCTACAACGTCCTGTGCATCCACGACCTACATGTACAGGCGGGTCACGTGCTGTCACCTTTACATGTAGAGGACGTCGCAGACATTGATTTGTATGCGTGCTGCCACCGTAGATTACGTCAGACACATTGGTTTGTATGCGTGCTGCCACCTTTACGTGAAGATGACGTCGCAGACATTGATTTGTATGCATGGCGAATTTTTTTTTCACATCTAAAAAATCCGCCATATTGGATCTGGAGAACCTCCATGTTTGACGTCATTCCTTAGTTTGGCCGAGTGGTTAGAGCGTCGGACTATCAATCTGAAGATGGATATTTGAGTGGGTTCGAAACTCGCAAAATGCCGATGTTTTTTTTTTTCATTTTTCGAATTGATTGTGTTTTATTTACTAAATAATTGCTTTTGATTTTATTTTCAATCCAGGTTATATTTACCGCATGGGACCGCTTCACAATGGTAAGGAATCCTTACACATATTATTGCGCTGCACTTCTTTTCAACATGGCGGTGGCTGATCGATACTAGAGGGCGATTTTTTTTTTCACATCTAAAAAATCCGCCATATTGGATCTGGAGAACCTCCATGTTTGACGTCATTCCTTAGTTTGGCCGAGTGGTTAGAGCGTCGGACTATCAATCTGAAGATGGATATTTGAGTGGGTTCGAAACTCGCAAAATGCCGATGTTTTTTTTTTCATTTTTCGAATTGATTGTGTTTTATTTACTAAATAATTGCTTTTGATTTTATTTTCAATCCAGGTTACCGCAATACATGTGTCACATATGACACCTCTCATCTTTGTAGCAATCTATCACTGCTCATCACCAATTTACTTGATTGTAGGCACAAGTAGGCTACTGAATGTTCTGACTGTGAAATGGTCCCAAAAACCTTTGGGAAGGTACACTCTTGTAGGAAAGTAAAAGGACAGCAAGTTTTCCTAAATATCACAAAAAAATTGATTTCTGTCAAAACACCATGGTTATGTTGCTACAGATTGGGTGCAAATAAATTTTAATTAGAAAAATGACATAATCACTTTTTTGAAATTTTTGTGGCAACCAGCCACAGACAGTATATCATCACGCCCCCATTACCTGTTTAGCCAATTAGAACATACCATATTAAGAGGACGTCAGTGGCGGATCCAAGGGGGGGGGGGCGTGCCCGGCGCATGCCCCCCCCCGTTCTTAAGAACTTCTATATATCTATATTATTATTATTACCGTTGTATGCGTGCTGCCACATTTACTTGTAGATTACGTCACAGACATTGATTTTTATGCGTGCTGCCTCCTTTACGTGTAGATTACGTCAAGACATTGATTTGTATGCGTGCTACCAGGTATTGGGCTGTTGCGTTGCGTCAGCGAGACGATATGGAAATCAAGGCGCCGTTTTTATCACCTGAATGACTAATTTTGCCCTTGTATCTTTCGACTGGAAGCCATCAATCAGATTGTAATCGCATCGTATTCCTATGTAAATATTCAATCTCGAACATAAATCAATTTATCGGAAACGACTCTCTAAATCTTGCATACGAAAGTTGTGAATTTGTGGATCGATTTCTACAGTTGTATAGATATGATTGCTTCAATATTTTCTACCGCCTCATTGACTAGGGTATCGATGGTGTAGATTCAACGCCGTGAACCCGTCGGGGAAAATCCAACCCACGCGCTGAGCCAATCAGTCAATTATTTTGCTGAAATTCGTGCGGGAATTTTCGAGTGGTGTCAAAATTGTTGCGGAAACTGACGAGGTTATGCTAGCTACGTGCTTGAATTAGGGGGATGAAGGGGGATTAGTTAGGGAAATCCAAACGAGGATTATCCGCTCTGCAGAGGTGGAGAATTTGCTATGCTCGCAGCACTGTAACGTCATGCTGGTTTCCAGTTGTGTACTCCAATGGTAAAGGAAAGTTCTCCGCTTCGGAAACACGAGCAATTGGAGAAATAGCTCTATCGAGCTGTAGCGAAATCGCCACTTCATAGGTGGCAGCATTAGAGTAATGCATTCATCCTTCAAATGCCTACTCTTCATCCCACATCCGATTGGCGCGAGGTTTTCAGACGTTATCTCCTCATAGGCTGGGTCAAAATTGACACACCATACATCAATCGATTTGTCTTTTTTGTCGCTACAGCCATCATCACTGTCATTTTCCCTAAAAACCTGACATAAAAAAAGTTCTTTCACCAATCACATTTCGTGTTTTCAGCCGAAGTGGCCGCCATTTTGAAATGACGCAATACATCGCGCACGTGTAATCTGCCCTGAACATCGCGGCGAATGAAGTGGGTTTTGAGAAAGTGGTCTATTGTGTCGGACGTACGCGAAAAATGAAGATAGCAGAAAGATACCGACAAGAAAGATAAGACGATTGATGCATTTTTTGTCAAATTTGACCCAGCTGTTGCGGAGATATCGTTCATAAACCTCGCGCGATTCGGATGTGGAATGAAGACAATGAAGCCATCTTCCATGTTATGAACTCTCACACGCGGCTTTAGAGTAGTTAATGTTCGTTAATTGCAAGTGCATCTCTACACATCTGCTCCAGGCAGATCAATAGATGCCAGCCATGCTAACAAATGTGTTGTTACCTCCTTATTGATCACGTGCGTTTATGTATATTACATAACCCATTGTCACGAACTTGTTGTATTACATAACTACATATCGGATACCGTGTGGTTCATCACACATCATCATTGTGCAACAGGATATGTACCTTGTAAATCGATATTGTTTGTTACTTATACACGTTTCCCTGGCGTATTAGTAGGGAGTTTTCGCAAAGCCCCCGAAACGCCAACGCGAACGCCAAACCCATTGTTCAATGCCACGAAGAGACCACGGAAAAAGGGATAGACGTTCCCGTTGGCGTTTCGGGGGGATTTGCGAAAACTCCCTATTAAAATAGACAGAGAAACTTTCTGTGCACGGCATCTTGACTACCAAGGGTTGTGACATCGCTCCGCCCAACGACTACTCTTGCACAAACCCTTGACGAACTTCGCTGTGGTAAGCTCTTTCCAACCGGATGTTCCTGTTTGTGGACTGACTCCCGCTGTTAGTTTTAAAATAATTGTTTTTATCGTAGGTCGTTAACATTTGCAATAAATCTGGACGTTTCTAAATACCACGTCAGTCTTTCTGTACAAGATACAGAAAAGCACAAAATTGACACACAAAATGATAATAAGCAAGAAGTCAATCTCCAGAATTGACGAATTTTCGACCCCAACCGGGGTCTTTTTCAAGTGGAACTTTACAATCTGAAACTCTAGAAAAGTCTTTTCTAGAATTTCAGATTGTAAAGTTCCACTTGAAAAAGACCCCGGTTGGGGTCGAAAATTCGTGAATTCTGGAGATTGACTTCTTGCTTATTATCAGTCTTTCTGTACACCTGCCTTCTCTGTTTTAGAAAATTTTCGCTATTTTTGGTCAACAGCATAGTTCGTGCGAGTTGTGGGTAAATCCAAATTGATAGAATGGCTGGACCATCCTCGTCCCTAATACTTTCCAACCACAAAATATACAGCCAAAAATATACAGCGGTTGGTTAAACTGGCTTGTTGCCAACCTAGCAGCGAGGTTGGCTAACAAGTGTTCTGATTGGTGCACGGCAACTCGAGGTGCGAGAGAAACAGAAATCCTGGCGAAGTTCTCCATGGGTTTGTGCGTACGAAGTATGAGGTAGTACAGACACATGGTGGGCCATGATGTGTGCAGGGGGTGTAACAGGAATCTAGGTCCCCCAGGAATAAAAGTCCGGTAGTATTTTCAGTGAAGGATTAGGATGCCCACAGAAACCATGATCATGACTTAAAGGGACAATGACACTCACCTTGTCCACGGCCTCACTGGCTTTCCTTCGAAACTTGAACACTTTATTTCAAACTTGCTGTTCCTCCTCCGTCGGACGTGCGGAGGGAGGGGCGACAAATTTTCTTTCTCCCGCGGCATCTTAAATAACTTCCTCATAATCCCGTACCGGGCTCGAAAAGTTTTAGAAGGCACTCAGTTCTCACGCGTCACTAACTCAGTTATGATTTCAGGACAAGGCACTGCTGCGCTCCATCCAGCTTTCCACTTTGAAACAACAATGAAGTGTAACGGCGACGAAGGACTAGCTTCTTAATCCGATTTGTGACGATTACACCGAAAAAAAGAGAGATTGACAACCGATGAGCCTATCAATGGGAACTGTATGCAGCAAATCCAAAGAAGGTTTATATTGAAGGGCAACAGGATATAAATATCGAATTATCGATAGCACAATATATCGTTTAGTTTCCAAGATATTGCGATTAAAATATCGAAAGTATCGATGGCACAATATACTAGTATCGTTTAGTTTCCAAGATATTGCGATTAAAATATCGAAAGTATCGATGGCACAATATACTAGTATCGTTTAGTTTCTCCAAGATATTGCGATTAAAATATCGAAAGTATCGATGGCACAATATACTTGTATCGTTTAGTTTCCAAGATATTGCGATTAAAATATCGAAAGTATCGATGGCACAATATACTAGTATCGTTTAGTTTCCAAGATATTGCGATTAAAATATCGAAAGTATCGATGGCACAATATATCGTTTAGTTTCCAAGATATTGCGATTAAAATTACAAATGTGTATTCCTAAATCGGTCTGCAAAACTCAAACGTATCGATGCTGTGGTACTTCCATTCATAATCCGTGAAAATACGGCATAAGAAACGTAAACATCGTCTGCGAGAGACTCGCTTTGTTGCGGTGCGTTGTGCCTGGTATAATAGAAACAAATCACGCAAGAAAACAGAAGAAATCCATCGATAATGGAACAAAAGGAGAAAAAGGATGCTGGATGCACGCATCAAGATTGTGAACGTAATGGTAAGACCATGCCAACACAAGATCTTTTATCCTCTCCTTTGGTCATGTTAGATCACAGAGCGATGCAAACGTATCGTCTTCCATGGAAGAAACGGTGCGTCATGCTTTATGTACTGCTTCATGCGAAATGGATGGAGTCTGAATGTTTTGGTATCAATGGCTCCCTGAATGTTGGGATTGTCTCCGGATGAGTAAGGTGATTATTATAGCTATATTATTACCAGTCCTTTATGTGCGAAGAAAGGACGCCCGTGGCTGATATACTCGGAAAAACGTCTAATGGAATCTGATGGTGAATCAACAAAGGTGGCAACTTGCTTGCGATTTTTCTCCAGGAGAATTGACGCTGTATTTTAATTATGACATAGACTGTACTTACAGTGGCTACGAAATCAGCTACAATTAGTGAGGTGTCGCAAATCTGACGAAACACGAAGTACGAAATACGAAATCGGACTTCAGTTCAATGATGTAATGTATTTCTGGAGATGGTTGCTACCACAAATGTCCCTGCCGCCAGTGAGTCTTTTAGCATACCATGTAAGACCGAGAGAGTGCATCTTGAATTTTTAAATTTCCACTTCGTATCTACGAAGTGGAAACGAAAGACAAAGTTTAATATGTACGTCATGGAAATGAAGTCCAATTTCGTATTTCGTACTTCGTGTTTCGTCAGATTTGCGAAACCTCCCTAACTTCCAAGTCAAAACGACAACAACAACGAATGAACGACTTGTTGCTGAACGTGCCAAAGATAAATGATTTCGCCTCAACACCCCACGCCTACACTGTTGTCACCTTCTGCACTATTATGTATCTAAAACCAATGTCAAGCGATATGGCACTTGCTTTTATTCACAACTTGTATCTTATAGGTCTAATTTTCAAAAGAGTCGCAGTGTACTAAACGCAAGAAAACAAAGCTACGGGCGTTTGGGAAAGAAAGACGCTGATAACATCCCATTTTATCCATTAAGTCTAATATTTAGTCAGCCTAAAGCATAGAGAGACGGGCTGTCAACACAAAAGTGTTTGTATACTGAAGGAGATAGAGAAAAACGGTAAAGACAGTTTGCCTACTTTCAAAATGAATGAACAACTCTACCGGTAAGTTAAAAATCGATCCCCGACCATGTGCGTCCTGGATCCAATATGGCGGCGCTACCACGTGCGCAAAATTGATGTCGGCCGTCAAGAATGATTATTGCGGTGACTGAATTGGATTTGGCGTAGCCATACAGAAAGAATTGATTGAACGGTTAGATCCATGAAACACGTCCCTGGCCCCTTCTGAAATAACGTCTTAGACGGACGAAGAAAGGATTCGCATAGCTTCTTTTGGTATGAAATTCTTAAAATCCCAACATGTCATAAATCACCTAAGAATCGACCACAAAAATCCCTTTTGAAATACCAAAGGCTCCTAACACAAATAAGTTATAGCTCCCTCCTTGTTACAGCACTGATGATAAATGCTGCAAGTTCCTCGAATGCAATTGAAGCAACTCTGCTTCCATAGCTCTATCGATCGATGGCGTCCCACGAGATCATAGCCGAGATTTTAAACGGCAACGCGATAACATGCGGGTCTGGCTCCGTGATGAACAAGAGGAGAACTTGCCGGCAACGCTCAGCTTTTAAAGGGAGGTTTCTCAAATCTGCCGAAAAACGAAGTACGAAATACGAAATTCAACTTTATTTCCAGGACCTAATGTATATCTGGAGATGGTTGGTACCACAGATATCTGTGCTGCCGGTGCGTCTTTTAGCATATCATGTAAGACCGAAAAAGTTACGGTGCATCTTGAATTTTTAAATTTCCACTTCGTATCTACGAAGTGGATACGAAACATAAATTTCGAACTTTAATATACACCGTAACTCTATCGGTCTAACATCACACGCTAAAAGACGCTCTTGCAGCAGGCGATATTTGTGGTACCAACCATCTCATGAAATATATTACGTTATGGAAATGAAGTCCAATTTCGTATTACGTACTTCGTGTTTCGTCAGATTTGCGAAACCTCATGACGTGAAGAATGGACGTTGTTCTCTCGAGATCAAGGCAATGGAATTCCTCACCAACTGAATTCGCGAAAATTCGGTTGCTTGTCTTAGATAAGTGATGGTTGAAGACGAACAAAAAGCCAACAAGACCCAGCCTGCACTATTCCAAAACCACACTCGCAATAGACTCTATCACTCCAATAGAGCGCAGCACCTGACGGGTCGCTAGCTAGGCCTACAGCGTCACGACGTCCCGTCCCCCATTCTGAACGCGGTGACGTCACTCGAAAAACCTCCACTTGTTTCAGCGATCATGACGTCGTCTCACGTCAAGATGTCATGGAATGAGTACGGGACGTCGTGACGCTGTAGTACCCGTCAGGTGCTGCGCTCTTTTGGAGTGATATAGTCTATTAAAAACGCCAAACTCCGAGAAGGAACGAGACAAGAATGGTGAGACGACTTAAAATAACGATTTTGTTAAACAGTTGTAGCATGCACTCGATCAATTACCCAGACATGACTGTCGGGAGTCTGTCACATTTGGCGAAACCTTCAGTTATATAGCCGCCGAAAGCGACCAACGCGCCTACGCGGGCGTATGATGCTGATTTTTGGTACTCGCAGATGGCGGCGAACACCTGACCTCACACTACCAACACTCAATCTCCACCTTCCTCTCCGAAACGAACTCGCCAGAGGCAAGATAACAGAAACATAACTCTTTCAATGAGTTTACTCTCTCCTCGGAGAGTTTTTATGGGATTTTCTCGGAAGCTAATTCTCCAGCGAGGAAGTCACTGACGGTTCTAATAGCTTTGGTGATTGTTACCCTGCTACTGGAGAGTGTTGACATACAGATGATATCACCTCCAAGGAGCGGTTTTTGTTTTCGTGTTTCCGATCTGGGTGCGCTCATGTTGACTTTGTTCTTAACAAATCGGCTCCAGCAACAAAAGAAATTCGCGAAAACCACCTGCTGAACTCGGTCGAGAATAGAATGGCAGAAGGTCACGTACAGGAATTGGCCAATCACAGGGTCGGATCCAGGGGTGCCAGAAAGGGGGGCGTAGCTCGCCGAAGGTGGTGAGCACTGAAAGCGCGAAGCCCAAAAGGGGGTCTGGGTCCTCCCCCTTACCGAAAAATTTGACAATTTAAGTGCTTTTAGATGCATTTTCCTGGCATCTGAGAGCAAAAAATTCAAATTTTTTATGTGACTAAATTTTTCTTGCTAAAAAATCATTGCTCTGCCAAAAATAGGGGCGCGCACGCCCCCCCCCCCGGCCCCCCGGACCGACCCTGAATCAGCGCGAGGATACATGGTAAAAGTAGATCTTTAAAACCCAGTTTTCTCCATTTATCATAGTTAATATCTGGGAAAAGGCACATAAATATTCTGTTTGACACAGAAATAATTGAGAGGAGAATAATTTCCAAGTTTTGAGAAAGTTTGATAGTGATTATATCATAACCCTGTCTTCCAGTGTGCACTACGCCGATTTTGGAGTTGCTGCATTGAAATATCGTGCAAAATGACCACTCATATTTTCCTAACCCCCAAACCCTGACATTATCATGGTCAACCCACAACGAAAACTTTATGGTTTGAAGCAATAGGTTTGGGTTATGTTGTGTCCGAACCGTTCCTTCCAACGAAGGTCTGGTTCCAATCTATGAGCACAGGCATCTCGCCATTTCTAATGGTAAATGCATTGGCCATGCATTACAGGTGCATAGCCAGAAGTCACTCTGAAATAGAGGTTCTTCACGTGACGTCACATTTCCATGACGACACGTTGCCGCCATTTTGACCGTCAAAATGTCAAGCGACGTCACGGCATGAACACAGCTCCAAACACAGATCGTGACGTCAAAATGTCATGACGTGATAGTTTTGACGTCATCGCCGGCCATTTGACAGCCAACATGGCCGATTCTTCACAATCACGTGACCGTTGTGACGTCAGTCTACATGTATATAGAAGTCGTATTGCAAAGAGAACCTAAGGCAATGGGACTCTCCGATCGAGAGATTATTCCCCTACGTGCACACTATATACATCGTAATGTTTTGGAATGAATACTTCGACAATGGAGAGTGGATTTGTTTATGTATTTTCAACTGCTGACTTCGTTGTCATGGCAACGGGATAACAATCAGAGAAGTAGATAATAATAGAGGATTATCACTTACGTTCCCGCGATATAATCACACCGATCACCTGATCTCAATTCAACAGGTCGGGAAATCACCACCTCTCGTTTTAAAGGGTAGCGATAGGTGGCAGTACCCCTTAAAGCGATTTCAGGCTACATCAGCATTCGTAGGCCCGTATCTTAGAATGCTCCTCAACGTAAAGGAGTTCCTCAAGGCTATTGTTCTCCTGTTGAGAACAATAGCCTTGATGAACTCCTTTACTTTGAGGAGCATTCTAAAATACGGACCACGATTATCATATTGAAAATAGACCTTTAACTCGAAAACTTTATGTGCCGAGGCCGAGTGCTGTTAGATAGAATGAACTGCTCACTTTTTATTTTTCAGGGTCGGATCCGGTAGCGTGGAGGTGTACGCCCCCCCCCCCCCCNNATTTTTGGCAGAGCATGATTTTTTTAGCAAGAAAAAATTTAATCAGCTAAAAATTACCAGTACGTGTATTTTGCTCTCAGATGGCAGGAAAATGCATCTAAAAGCACTTAAATTGTCACATTTTTCTGGGGGAGGGCCCCCGGACCCCCCTTTTGCCTTTCCGGCAACGGCGCTTGCCTCTTCCCTCGAGTTACGCCCCCTCCCTTTCTGTCAGTCCTGGATCCGACCCTGCTCCTTCATCAGGCTCATTAAAAGTTTATGCAGGAACATAGCCCCTAATTAATGGGATGGTGTTTATCAAACACTTTCTTTGATCAAAAGTGTTCCATCTTAACATCCAGGGTTTAAGAAGGTGTTTCTTATGACAGTTCTTAAGGGAGAAAGGTTCTTTACGCCCTGGGGACGAGGCTGCTCTCAACTGACTTTCAACAACATCGTATGTAAAAAAAAGCTTTAACAGAAGCGTGGGTTTCGTGTTAACGACGAATTTAAGTTGAAAGGCGGGATCAGCTTAAGACAGTGTTGCTGAAGAAGGGAGCTATTTCTGGGACCTTTGTGCCTCACGTTTCGACATTAATTTCAATGTCACTCATGTTTCAAGGTGAATCGTGACTTTAGAAAGTGATTTCAATGCAATGATCGTGTGGCACGCGTGAGCCAATAGTTTGTACACTGTATGTGTCCTTGGCACCTGCTTTTCCCATTATGAAGAGAGAGCAGGGCCCGTATTTTCAAAGCTGTTTTATCCGAAACCTATTTTAACAAAGATCTGTTCTAAAGATATAGAAGCATTTTAAATTCATATTTCAAAAGTGCTTTAAGATAAAACGCTGTTCTTCCTCAAACGTTGTATTAGCCATCGTTTTAAATATTACAAGCCTGCCGGCCTTGGATGGGTCACGTGGGTGGATCGACGTGGGTGGATCGTGAGTTGATGATGAAGGGATACAAGGAGTTAAAATGGGGGGGGGCACTTGACTGACAGATACAAGAGCTCAATCCATACGGGGCATCAGTTCCTTATACACCGCGCCATAGCCAGCACAGGGATCTGACGTGAAAGTTGTAAACCCTCATCAGGATTGTTATTTGTATTGCACAAACACTCCACTCAACAATCAGCCTCATAATGCCACGATGACCCAGATTCGTGGTATAGGCTAACATTAGCCCCAACTGTATATCTGCTTTGCAGACACTGGTAGGTCACTGGCATTTTTAGACTGGTCAAAGCAGACCCCACACCTGTCTTAGTGAACTTGGCGTTCATTGGGGGAAAATCCAAGTGATTGTTCATTTGTTCTGCCTGCCATATCCCACAATGCATCACAGCCCGATAAACTTACATAATCACTGCCGCCATGATATCATTGGTTTTACACAGGAAATGATTTTTGACTTCGTTTACTACTAAACGAACTTAACTGCAGGTGAGAAACGAACTCGGTGAAGAGATTACTTGACTAAGACGATAGCCCCCCTCAGGGTGCAATTTTATGGTTCTTTGAAGGCACTAGCGTCCGCCAAACGTCCCAACATTTTTCCACCGTCGACCACTCTTGGCCCACGCTAGTACACAAATATGTACGGTGATGCATAGCAAACCTGGCCAACTGATCTTCATGAAACCGCCAAGGAAAACTGACAAAACCGTCTTTACTGCACTCACACTGAACGTTCTCAGCTCATTATCTGCTGGACACGAGAAAATGACCCACACAAACCATACCATCAAAAATGGATACAAATGGTCACTTATTAAAGCCGTTATCTTTGCCGGCGGAAAAATCAAGGACGAAAATAATGGCTCACTATGGTGCCCACGTGACCCAAAAATGTGTTTCCGCATGATTCGTGGGGAAGATGTACATATATTGCGTAAACACCACTATAGGTGTTACATGTGGGGATGATTACTTTCTTGCGGCAGTGCCATAGGCCTGCCAGTGCTAGAATAAAATGCATTTTAGCGTTAAAACTGCTTTGAAAATATGGGCCCGGAGTCTGTCGCTGTGACAAGACAAGCCAACGGGAAGTTAGACATGCTTAAGGGAGATTTAGAATATGTTTTAGCGTTGAAACCCTTTGGAAAATATGAAAGTAAAAACGCGTTTTCGTTAGAGCGTTCCAAAAACTAAAACAACTTCGAAAATATGATTTTTCCTAAAACATTGTTTTATCATTTTAAAATGATGCATTTTAGCGTTAAAGCAGCGTTGAAAATATGGGCGCGGTGGAGACCTAGTTAAACTCCCTACGCAGTTGTGTAGCGCGCCCCCTTCTGTTTACTCGCTCTCCACAACTGCTTATAACTTCGTAAAATTCGCCGCGTTCGGTCAACAGATGGCGCTGAGAGAGTCGACCAATGAGAGCACCGAGCAACCTGTAACCAAGCTGGCCTGAGACACTTTTTCATTGGCCGAGCGGTTCGTAGCCATGGTAGCACAAGAACATCCGTTGCCAACGGGCCAAACAGTTCTGAAAGCAGCGTGCTGATAGGCTGTAAAACTCGCGCCAGGCCCAGACGCCATCTGTTGACCAACCGCGGCTTTCCACGAAGTAAAGCAGTTGTGGAGAGCGGGTAAACCGAAGGGAGCGCGGTACACAACTGCGTAGGGAGTTTAAGACCTAGTGAGCTGTTGGAGAAACGCGTCCACTGTACTCTGTCAAGGAAGGCATTGCACCGATTGGAAACGAACCCACCACCGCCGAGTTACAGGCGCTGATGTATTTCCACTGCGCCTTTCCACGGTTCCTGCAGCGTTTTGGTGAGCAAATTAAGGCCTTTTTAAAGCCAGTCCTCCAGGAAAAATTTAAGGCCAAGTTGTCAGGAGTTTTCATGTAGGTTGTGCAACTTGCGGTAATTATTAACTTATGAGAATCGACCGGGCGGTTTTTAACTGATATGAAAAAAAACGTCGTTAGGAAGGGGAAACGGTTTAATGAAAATTCAAAACTGAAGCTACATCAAATTTAAGGCTTTTTTAAGGCCACTGAGTGAAAAAATTCTATATTTAAGGCTTTTTAAGGCCTTAATTCTGAAAAACAAAAATTCCTGAGTTTTAATGCTTAAGGATCCGCGGGAGCCCTGCGTTTCTGACAAAGCAATCACCCTCCCTGTTTACGTCGCCTCGCTCCATAAACTTCATGAAGGATTGATTAAATTGAACCTTCATTCTTCTTTGACATTAAGACCCAATTACATTAGAAACATAATCCGACTCTTCATCCTAACGGAAGGTTTAATTGCTTCTCCTGCTCTACTAGAATTGAGAAAAACGTTTTTTTCGTCATTTCGTCATTCCAATAATGTCAACGATGCCTCGAGTGTAATCAGCCTTGAAAATATACGGTAACAAATAAAAGAAAATTTGGTTGTCAGGATGCGCCTTGTTAAAGCGACACACGATGCTTCCGTATCCGTCCCCTGGCGGCCGCATCGGGAACCAATACCAGTAAGGGTGGGGTATACACTACAGGCGATTCGCCCAACGCATGCGATGGTTCTTTGTTATTTCATGCCCCAATGCCTCCCAAACAAAAGCAATTCGCGTGCGATTCCAAATTGCTTGGCGAATCGCTTCTAGTGTGCACCCTCCGTAAGCTACTAATCCTCTGCTGATTTTCTGCGTGCGTCTTGCGTAGCAACCTGCTACCTGCGATTGAATACGATCGCAAGGAACTGATACCGGTCGCCGCCCGATTGCCGAATGAAATTGACCACACCTTCGCCAGTGGTGGAAATCACGTCCAGCGAGTCCACTACGGCGATCGAGTGCCAAGTTGCAAAGCAAGTCGCAACGCAAAATCAACTTGAAAATCAATGGCGTGAATTCCTAAATCTAGGAATCCACCTATTACTACACTCTTGCTATAGTCATGATTTAGTTTTGACAGTTGAGTGGCGCCTCGAGCAGTCGGAGAAAAAACTCCGGAACAGTGTCTCCCGTCCAGGGATCGAACCCTGGTCCCCGCGTAACAGACGGGATAGTAGAGTCACTACACTACACAGGATTACACGCAGACACATCATCAAGTGTGATCCCCTCAATCGTGACGACAAACGGGGTGTCTCCAACGCCGAATAAACGGGTGTGACAGAGTTTACCGGTAGAAAATGCGTTTGTAGCACCCTGTGGCCTACTGTGGGAGGATACACCTACAAAACGTCACAGCACCGGATGTGGTGTTGAAATTTCGACAAAACTTTGGCGATGACCGCAATGGACTGAAGGGAGAGGGACACTGTCTTCGTGTCCTTTGTCCATTTTATACTCCATTATTCTCAGCCGCAACACTTGTCGGAACTCTGACATGTAACGGGAGATGTCGGAAATCAGCGAAGCTGCCCAATCCTTTCGGGGAGACCCGAAGATTACTTCGGGCGCTATTGGGAGGCCGTAAGGATGTCTCCCTCCCCTACAGTGACCGACTCGTGGAGTAACAGGCTAAAATTTAGACTAGTACCTGATCCTACCAACCTGCGCGCTACAGTCATGGCTTGTTTGGTAGGACCAGTATTGACCGCCATTTTTGGAGGAATTCTGCCAGTGACGTCACTTGGAAATTTATGTAAATTATGTAAATTTATTCAATTCTCAATACGGCTGACGTACCGGAATGCAGATAGAAGGTGACCTACATTTGACCCATGAAATCTACCAATCACGAAGGGCTTAAAAACAGAAACGGTATCAACATAATTGTTCCCAATCACCTGCACCAGGACCGGCCAATCAGATTCACGAACGTGATAGGCAGGACCGGTCCTAAAATATGCAAAAGTTCGATGTAAAATAGTTAGGACCGGGCACCAGTCTAGCTAAATTTGGGTAAAGCGCGTTCTTGGCCAATACCAGCATCGACTGTGTACACAGCCTAGCTGGGTCATTCTAGCCCAAGCACGTAGCGAAATACTGGTTAACATACAGGCAATTTCCCGTCTCATGGCAACGCAGGTTGAACTTCCTTTAATTTATAGGAATTCACCTGCTAGGTGAACTGCATGCGTTTCCCTCATCAGTCCACACAATCAGAACTGCCGATGTAAACAGCCACTTTGCCGTCTGCCCTTGGCAAGGTGGTGGAAAATGTTTACAAAATATTGAACATCACTCCTTGCTAAATGATTCAGTCTCGTGCAATGCGTTAGCGCTTCGTGCGGTATTTCGTGAAACTAAAAAACTCATCATGCTGCTGGTATCCCTGGAATGTCTATTATTGAAGTAACTACCATGCGGTCGATATTAAAGATAATGTATCACGAGTAAATTTTTCGCGGGCCACAAAAATCATTGTTTATTTACATGTTGTTTATTTGTGTCAAGTCTTTCTTTGTCTCATGAGTAATTTATTGGTGGCATGCTCCTCCAGAAATTCTTTTGATATCGAAGTATTCAATTTGGTGGGTTGACATGTGCAGAAGTCAAAAATAACATAATGTAAACATCCATATTTACAAACATTGAATGTAAACAATAAAGTCATGACACATTATCTTTAAAGAGAGGCTGCGGGTGAAGGACAAAAGAACATGGTCTATACATTACAGGGTGGCCCAAAAAGACCACGCAAGCATACTTTCACCACCCTCAGTCCCAAACTACCCATATGAATGGACAGGGATTCTTTCTAGGAGAAAAATAACACCAAGATATCTCGATTTGGTCCAGTAGTTTTATCTCCAGAGCCATTTTTGTGAAGCAAAGTCAGGGGTCTTTTTATCAACTTACCGGCGCCGCCTAGCGGATAAATCTCGCAAGCTAGTACCTCATTGGTCGAGGCCATCCATCTGATTCTCACCAGTCTATCAGGCCTGACGCCCATCTAGCCTCGTTTGAATCCATCACATTTCCCGCTTCTGAGGAGCTCAGACGCCTCAGCCTATCATCGGTGTGCGAAGGCTAATCGACGTGCCAATCAAATTCCGTGTTACAAATGTGTGCGGGAAGAGACAAGGAAGTGCCGAACGGTGATTTGTTTCACGAGTTCTGATTGGCTCGGAGGCGGGGTCAAGTAGGGGTCAGATTCATTTATAATTTATGAGTTAACGCAAAAGATGACATGATTGGGACAAAGGCTGAAGACGCAGTCGATGGCCGTGTTTGGACAAGATGGCCATCTGGTTGCCTTGACCATGACCTACTTCCGCCGCCCGAAACACGCCTGACAACTTACACGTGTCTATATTCCCCCTTACGGAGGTCTTGTTTGTCATCTCGGAGATCCCCGCGTTCCCCGTGGCCTAAGCTGACAACATCGTCGTCTCAAGACATCAAAGCCGCCAGAAGACAGTTATCCAATAAGGGCAAGTCGATGAAACCCTCCGTGTCCGCATCATCAGCCCTATTATCTCAAGTCTGACAGATGTGGATTGATACTTTCACCGGCGTAAACCTCCCCTGAGGTTATCAGGGTCTCTGAGGACTCAGCTCCCTCCGTCACACGCCGTTTGTCGGCGGGGACGTCGGGGATCAACGACTGATAAGAACGTGATAACCTCACGATGTGAAAACCTGATTATATTNCGTCCTAAAAAAATCGTAAAACGGGCTAGAGCATGTAACCCTCATGGTAACCCTTGGCCAAATAATGTTTCGGTGTTCTGGAGCACCCTTCCCGTCCTTGAAGTTCGTAAAAAGACTGTAAAAGTTGCCACTACGTCCACTTCGTTCGCAGACAGTTTCAGCCCGTTGGGCAAAATTTTCAAGAACGTAAGTGTGATTGGGGCATAATACCCATCACACTGAGCTGGTTCTCGGTACGATCTTGAAAATTTTGCCGAACGGTCTCAAACTGTCTGCGAACGGTGTGGACGTAGTGGCAACGTTTTACAGACTTTTTACGAACTTCATGGACGGGAAGGGTGCTCCAGAACATCGAGGCATTATTTGGCCAAGGGTTACACGTTCTAGCCGGTTTTACGATTTTTTTAGGACGGGGCAGGACGTTTTGAGAACTACTTTAGTGTGACAGGCCCTTAGCCTTGGCTGAATCATGTCATCGTTTGCGTTAACACATATATTATAAATGAATCTGACCCCTACTTGACCTCGCCTCCGAGCCAATCAGAACTCGTGAAACGAATCGCCGTTCGCCACTTTCTCTCTTCCCGCACACATTTGTAACACGGATTTTGACTGGCACGTCGATTAAGCCCCTGTCACACTGTGGCGACTTAGGCGGGCGAATCCCCACGAACTAGAATGAAATGGTCCATGGACCATGTGCTCATCCCTTTGGACATGAAAGTGTAATGACAGAGAGAAGTATGTACATGGTCCATGGACCATTTCATTCTAGTTCGCGGGGATTCGCCCGCCTAAGTCGCCACAGTGTGACAGGGGCTTTAACTTTCGCACACCGATGATTGGCCGAGGCTCTGAGCTCCTCAGAAGCGGGAAATGTGATGGATTCAAACCAGGCTAGATGGGCGTCAGGCCAGATAGACTGAGTGAGAATCAGATGCGTTACCCGAGCTCCGGAGCTGCTTCAGTTCACGCGATTCTCAAAAGATGACCAATATACGGCGCCAGCTGTTCGATTCGGGGGGAATCTCGCTGAGCAGTTTAGTGGCTGACCGACGGTCGTTGTGAGTCGCTGTCCGGCCTCGCCATGGTTTGTGCATTTCACTATGGAATTAATGCTATTTTTGTGAAACTAGCTGTCGAGAGAAACAATATCATGAACCACCTTCAGTGTCTATGACCCCCTCCAAAGTTCTCGTCCCAAAGGGCCCCATTATTTCTCCCCTCTTTTTCATCTTTACCACCTGATCCTGATTGCAGAAAAAAGTTCGTGTTTTTCCCATCGGGACACGGTTTATGACACCTGATGCCCTTTTTCATTAGAGATCACCTTTGAAGCTTAGCACTGATAATTACATGGAAAGGAACGGGATACAAAAAAACCTGGCTTCTCCTAGTCCTCCATCCTAGGACGGAAGCGGGTGAGAGTGCATCATGTTTAACTTCCGGTTTCAGTTTCCAGTTGCCTCCGATAGCACTGATCTGACCAGGTACAGACGAAGAGGGACCGAGAGCGTCAAAGAAGGTCAAATACTCTAGTTCTACACTCAAAAGGTCGGATCACCTGCCTAAAGCACAATGCCCACTGCAATGACCTGGCCGACATCGAGGACTGTTTTATGCCGATTGGTGTTGCTGTTGCTGACGCTTTCAAAGATTGCGACAGAAATGACCAAGCATATCTATCAATAGCCGTGGTTACACTACATAAAATCCCCGTTTTTTTGCGGTCACACCTACGAATTACACCGGGCTTCAAGAAACCCTTGTCTGAAAAACACCGGTTTTTGAAACACGGCAAGCTCGCCGTGCTTTTCGAAATCCCCGTGTTGTCGTTAGTTCTTAGCACGGCTACAGATGGCGCAACCATTAAGTGACGTCGTTTTCGCGCCTCCAACAATGTGTGCCAATACAGAAATGACCGAAGAGTCAGTGCATGCAGCGCACCTGTCGCCGGGCTACTTAACTACAAGTAGTAGTGTGACCTCTCGCCGGGCTTTTCGTACACACGGGTTTGAAACGGGTCTGGAAAAACACGGGTATTTTCAACAGGTGTAAACGTACCTAATAAATTTCAATCAATAGCTGACATGAAATCGACAACAGGCGGACGAAGCTACGCCATTGGTTGACTGAGCACAATGCCTCCTTAGACTGGTACCCGATCCTAACTATTTTACATCGGGCTTTTGCATGTTAGGACCGGGCGTGCCTACCGCCTTCGTGCCTCTGATTGGTCGGTGCTGGCGCAGGTGGTAAGTATGTGAACTATTATGTTGATGGATTTTCTATTTTTAATATGGGAAACCCCCGGTGTGATTGGTGAATTTCCTGGGTCAAAGGTCGATCACTTCTATCTGCATTCTGGTACGTCAGCCGTATTGAGAATTGAATAAATTTACATAATTTACATTAAGTTTTCAAGTGACGTCACTGTCAGAATTCCTCCACAAATGGCGGCCACGACTGGTCCTACCATTCAAAAGCGACACCATCGGTACGACCAGGTACTAGTCTAATGCCTCCTTTCATTGGCCGGTACATGTATTCATAAAAGTTAGCAAATGCTTTTACTTAAGATTTGCACAGCGAGGTCCAATGTAAATGTACTGCAAAACTTGAAGTAAAAGCATTTGCTATTTGAATACCAGCCAATGAGAGTGCGCCCCAAAACTACTTATTCTTGGGACGGTGTGTATTAGCAGTGAGACCGGAAGTGACACATCAGTAGGCTGGGGCATGCGCATGTTACCTTGTTCCGGATGTACTCCCACAAACTTAATAAAAACTCACGTTTATTTACCATTACACGACATTTGTGTCTTTTTCTTACCTTTTATCGAAATAATGACAACGACATGAACTTCTAATGAAAGGAAACCACTTGTAACATAATGGTGCTTAAAAGTTTAGCTGTGTGGGCATGACAACAAGGCTTTCCCATTTAACTATCAATATATCTTAGCCATTAATTGAATTCCTCAAAGTATCACCGGGTATTTGTCTGCTGCACGACCAGATAACAAATGATGGCAACTACACTTCATTCCACATCCGATTGGCGCGAGGTTTTCAGCCGATATCTTCGCAACGGCTGGGTCAAATTCAACATACCATACATCAATTAACATGTCTTTCTTGCCGGTATCTTTCTGCTATCTTCATTTTTCGCGTAAGGCCTGCATAACGGATCCCTTTCTCAAAACCCATTTCATTTCGCTGTGCTGTTCAGTGCAGTTTACACGTGCGCGATGCATTGCGTCATTTCAAAATGGCCGCCATTTCGGCCGTAAACACGAACTGTGATTGGTGAAAGAACTTTTTTCTGTCACGTTTATGGGGAAAATGACAGTGATGATGGCTGTAGCGGCAAAAAAGACAAATCGATTGATGTGTGGTGTGTCAAATTTGACCCAGCCGTTGCGGAGATATCGGCTGAAAACCTCGCGCCAATCGGATGTGGAATGAAGTATAGCTCTCTATAATCCAAACTACATCTGTCAGTTGTTCCTGTAGCTTCTTACGACAAGAAAAAGACGCTTTCTTCTATAGTATATGATGGATCGTCTATTACAGACCGAGGTAAATACCACTAAGTAGTCGATATTTTGTTCTTTTATCTCATAACTTATATAGTGAGGCATATCAAAAATTCATAAGCGCTCGCTTATGAATTTTTGGGCATATCCAACATATGCTTTTATTGCTATCACATTTAAGGAAAAAATTTAAGGAAAAAATGAAATTAGAGAAAATTTCATCTGCTACAAGATGATGTAAGTTTTACTGTCGGGTGACCAAAACAAATGGGTTTGTTTTACCTTTATCGTTTGATATTTCTAAACCACTCAAATATCAGGCTGCTGTGTCTCGGACCTGCAGTCCAAGACTACCATTCCTTTCGTAGGTGTGAAAGGAATCCAAGTCCCCCTGGAATCCAAGTCCGGTCCTATTGGTCAGCGAGGGATTAAAATATATGGCTAGAGAGACCATGACCATTCGGATATAACCTTAAAATAGCGGGCTATTGTTTGGAGGATCTGCATTCCTAGGACGCTGATTCCTGTCACACCTGTTTCCTCCTACATTACATACAGATCGCCCACAATCGTCTTGCATGTAAGTGCCAAATTAGAGCTCACGTCTTCTCTCAGCCCCGCTAAATATTCGTAAAGAAATGTATAATTTTCCCATTTGGCCTCGTCAGATCTTGCTAATCTCATTCTTCGTCAATGGTAATAATTGCGTTCTTAGAGATGTTGCCCCCATTAACATGTCACCGACAGCCTCGGCTGTGCTGTCGAAGTCAGGTCAGAAAAGGGGATTTAGAAAACTATGTATATGATAGGAGATCAGTGATGTTAACCCCTTTACTGGCAAGGTGCACTGTCAAATTTGAAAATAGTGAGGTTTCGCAAATCTGTCGAAACACGAAGTACGAAATACGAAATTGGACTTCATTTCCATGACATAAATTTATTTCAGGAGATGGTTAGTACCACAAATATCGCCTGCTGCAAGAGCGTCTTTTAGCGTATGACGTTAGACCCATAGAGTTACGGTGTATAATATTAAACTTTGAAATTTACCTTTCGTTTCCTCTTCGTAGGTACGAAGTGGAAATTTAAAAATTCAAGATGCACCATAACTCTCCCGGTCTTACATGATATGCTAAAAGACGCACCGGCAGCAGGAACATCTGTGGTACAACCAACCATCTCCAGAAATACATTAGGTCCTGGAAATGAACTTGAATTTCATATTTCGTGCTGAGTGAAACGGAATTACATTTTAATGGCAATTTTCAACATTGATTCGCATTATAAAAAACTATGTTTTCTACATGTAGTATAAAGTTATGTTCCACGTCTATTGAGAAAAGACTCTCAGCATCAACTAGCATGCAATAAAACCTGTAAGAATACCACGCTAGAGTGATGTTAGCAACAGTTATTGCAGTAACGGAATTAATCAGAGTAATTCCGTTACCAACATGAGAGTCAATTTCCTGTGCTCTTTTGTCTTTTAAAATGCATGCAAGATATTCCGAGGGTCGTTTCTCTACAAATATGCAAGAAAATTTATTTCAGATAACCATGTCTTTGTAACTGATCAACCAGGGTGAAATTTGCCTATTCTCTGCTGGAGAATAGACGTCTTTCTGTGCCTGGCCTGGCCAGAAATTGATACCATATCCTAGACGGTATAACGGTGTCCCCTGATGGCCCATGTACGTAATTACAAGGTATTCCCAAACGTCATCATTGAATGTAAATGAGTAACGTTATATCTGCCCTTGCTTCATTACCAATAACACGTGTATAGTGTGATTTTCTTATCACAGGCGTCGCTGTAGCAAGCGTGCACTGGATATTTTTTTCTGGCTCGGGATGAGCCTTTTCTGGGAAGGAGGTGTTGGTATTATATACTGCTCTCCTGGTCTAGACTCAGCAGGGCTTACTTGTCGCCGTGGTCCGAGCCCGGCGGTCCCGGAATTGGTTCCACTTGTTGTGACAGTTGAGCGAGCAACCTCGTCCCCAGGATCTAACTCGAAATTTCTTCTGCTTTTGCCTTGGGACGAGGTCATTGTCGGCTTCGGTCGTTAGACCCTGGATTCACTTCCAAGATTCTTGGCACCTCCTCCCCAACGCTTATTTCAACCTCGGTTACAGTAATGATTGTAAAAAATATATTTTCATTAAACTGTATTATGAACATTTATGTCTATCATCAGAAAGAATAATGTTTGCTATGATATGAAAAATAAAATAAAATAAACCATATTTTAATCCATTTTCCTGGGTATTTCAAATTTCAAATTGGGTATGACGTCACGCCGATAGCCAATCACAGCCGAGGTATTCGGTTCTGAAGCCAGGGCTTAACAAGCCAACGTTAAGCCCTGGGAACGAGGTTGTTGAGCGAGCTTTCGGAGTAACTGCACAAAGCGAGGTTTTAGAAGTACACAATGTAGAATAGCTGATTTCAAATTGTGAAACAGGATCCTTCACATTTCATCAACAAAATTGACGTTATTGTGGCCGGTTCGTAGCAGTATCATGGTGTTCGCGATTTGATCAGTACACGATTCGTTTGAAAGCAGTCTTCTGATTGGTGAATGAAAGCACGCTTCTGATTGGTGATTCAAATTAGGTGGCCAAAGGAAAACATTTTGGTTCCCGAAGCCACCGCTAGGGCTAGAAGGCTTCGGCTCTGGCTGCCATCTTTGCGACAAAAATTTGTCGCGGATCTATTTATCATTATGTTGACATCACGGGTTATTTTTAGAATAACCACGTGGGTGCTACATGAAATCGAACATGCCGAATCGCGCGGAATGGCAACACCGAGGACGTTTCTTGATGAGAATGTTTGTATGTGTTGCAGATCTGTAACAAAAGGTCAAAATCATCGCCGTTTTTTAGACCGGAGGAGAATGAAATTTCACCAGAAAATGGACCGTTACAATGACGTCAGCAATAAAATGGCAGCCAGAGCCGAAGCCTTCTTGCCCTAGCGGTGGCTTCGGGAACCAAAATGAAAGGAAAACAGGTTGCATCCGTGTTTCTAAAAATAGCAGCCGATTAGTTTAGTTGAGAATTGTCTTTAAGACCCCTGTGCACAATCAAGATCACGATGCACTTCTCAAGGCCGTCAAAACAAGCCCGTCCATTAAATATATTAACCCTGTAATTGACAGCCAAAGTCACGTGACTATGGCGTCTAATATCAACAATAGAATTTAATGGAAGAAAGATCAAAGACGCAGACGGCGGAAATCTGACGTGATGAAGAAGGGCTTCAACCCAGCGGGATCGTATAGAGGGACCGATTGTACATCACATCAACAATGACGTTAATCAAATAAAGACCGAAGAAGAGAATTTTTTTGATGAGTCTTCGTTTTCTTTTACAAACGCCTAAAATCGGAAAGCAAAGACACAAAGCTTTGGATATCAGGTACCCTGGGGATGGAGAATTGGTTGTCCTTGGAAAAATTCTTGGCTCGCTCTCTCTATGCGACTCATTTGAGTAACAAATCACCAATCAGAAGAGTGCTTTCACTGACCAATCAGTAACGTGCTTTCACACACCAATCAGGAAAGTGCTTTCATTTACCAATCAGGAGACTACTTTCATTTACCAATTATGAGAGTGCTTTCATTCAGCAATCAGAATAATGCTTTCATTCACCAATTACAGTGCTTACACTCTCCAATGAAGAGGGTGTTTTTCACTCACCAGGCGATTGTTTTCCCTCACCACTCAGGAGAGTGTTTTCACTCACCAATCCGGAGAGTGTTTTCACTCGCCAATCAGGAGAATGTTTTCACTCGCCAATCAGGAGAGTGCTTTTATTTACCAATCGGAAAGGTCTTCCATTCTCCAATAGGAAGAGTCCTTTCACTAACCAATCAGGAGAGTGTTTTCACTAACCGATCAGGAGAGTGCCATCACTCACCAAAGAAGAAGAGTGCTTTCTCTGACGAATCACAACAGTGCTGTCACTAACCAATCAGAAGAGTGCTTTCACTTTCAATCAGAAAAATAAATATAGTAGTCTCCAGACGCTCCGGTTTCCTTCTACTGCACAATAATTCACCACCTAATGTTTACAATGCAGTATTAACATTCAGCAGTCGATTCGACACGTTCTGTACACTCTCTCTGGTCTATGATTCAAATTTTTTTTAAATGTCTTGACGGCACATGTAATTCCCACCCTGCGAGTATAACAACACCAAGAAAATATCATCGACGTCACAAACCATGCAAGACGTAAGACCTCACAAACTTAAATGAAAATGACAATATGCCACCGGGTTGCCATGACAACCGAACGCCTAATTTATTATCCGTCCATTGCTATCATAACTTTATTGCAAACGTGCCGATCAAATCAGTCGGGAACAGGTGTGCATGTTGTGATGAGGGGAAAAGTGATAATTACTTTCTCAACCGTGGAATGACGAGGCAGATAATAACACAGAACGCTACACAAGAGAGACTATAAACATGGTACTTCATTTCATGTACCATTCATGAATGAACCCGCCCTGCGGTTTATCCCGACAGGTCGGCGCTGCAAGCGCTTGTACCGAAACGACGTCATTGACGTCATTTTTAGGAGCTGACGTTGCGTCATGAAAAAATTTCCTGTACAGTTTTCTACAGGAAAAGTGACACAAAAGACGTTGCTTTTATCGCCATCGTATCTCATCATTTTAAGAAAAAAAGGAATGAGATTAAAAGAAAATTTCATCTGCTACACGATGATTTAAGTTTTACTGTCGGGCGACCAACACAAATGGTTTATTTTCACGCCAGATATAAATGGAAATAACGTTAGAAAAAAGAAACTTCGGTCGCACCGCTCGCAGCGCCACGTCGTGACGTTAGTTTCTCCGGTTTTTGTAGGTTCTTCACGTGACGTCACATATCCATGACGACACGATGCCGCCATATTGGCCGCCAAAATGTCAGGCGACGTTACGGCATGAACACAGCGTCAACAAACAGATCGTGACGTCAAAATGTCATGACGTGACAATTTTGCCGTCGTCAGCGGCCATTTTACGGTCAACATGGCCGATTCTTTAAGTCACGTGACCGTGGTGACGTCAGTGAAGAACCTCTGTAGCGCTTTCCAATGTTATAGAGCCGCACAAAGTGTTTTGCGTAGTATTGTAAAGGAATAAATACCAAAAAGAATCAACTGCGAACGATCTGTGGCTTGGGGCAAAGCTTCCCCTACTTGCCAGAAGGTGGCTCTCATGACCATTCGAATATAACTTAATGAACTCGAATTTGCATTTCTAGGACTGGCATTCCCTTCACTCCTTTAACTCGTAAAAGGAAAGAAGGTGTCGCTGAAAAGGCCCTGTTCTATGGAGATCATAACTGTGATAGAGGGCAGCACACAGTAATCAGATCCTATACAGTGGATGCCTTGTGTGTGGGAAATTGATCAGGACCTGAATGTCCCTTTCAATAGGACCTGTCAGTGAGTTGACCAATAGGTGTCACCAAGGCCCAATTCAAAGCGGACCATTCATTCTTGATCGAGCACCAATCACGTGGATTTTCCTGTGCATTGGTCCGCTAGAACTTTGCTGCTATCTTTTGGCAATACGCGCGGCTGACTGCTCCTATTCAATAGATTTAACCACTAGTGTCACCTGTTGCGGTAGTGAGTTAGGTTCCTCATTGTGAAAGGTTGCTGAAGGATTACTGGCACCGTGTATGAGCTCAGAAGTCGATGACCCTTGACACTATTATGTTACAAATCCCAACAGAGCGTCATTGTTCGTCACAATCTTCCCGACACCGTATCCCACAAGAAAAACCAAAGAATAGCTCCTAATCACGGCGAAAACCATCAAAAAGTTCTCCTTTCCGCAGGGAAACCAGCATGATTGAAAAATTCGCCATCTCTTTTGATAAACCGAATAACGGTTCTATCCTATTTCATGCCAAATGGACGGCAGTCATTGAATATCGTCCCCAGGGCGCTGTCTCTGGAGTCTTTGTACATCAAAAGCACGCAGCGAAATGCCCTGAAGACGAGGTTACTATCCACTGGCAGTCTCATTATGGTGTCGTCTTTTGGAGTTGTGTTGTTCGCCTTCTAACGCTGAGGTTCCAATCTGCGTAAAATTGTCCAAGATGACTCAAGAGAAGGATGATT
Source organism: Notospermus geniculatus (assembly GCA_002633025.1). Lineage (NCBI taxonomy): Eukaryota > Metazoa > Nemertea > Pilidiophora > Heteronemertea > Lineidae > Notospermus > Notospermus geniculatus. Next base: position 13,541 of record NMRB01001584.1, on the reverse strand, counting down.
AAAAATGATTCTGAGTGATTACTGTAGAGTACCGTGAGTGCTGCCAATCTACAGATGGCAGCACTGTCAGAGTGGCAGGTGGCAGCACTGTCAGAGTGGCAGATGGCAGCACTGTCAGAGTGGCAGATGGCAGCACTGTCAGAGTGGCAGGTGGCAGCACTGTCAGAGTGGCAGGTGGCAGCACTGTCAGAGTGGCAGGTGGCAGCACTGTCGAAACAACGCATTAATTATATTAGCATGATACCCGTGGCGAGCACATATTCACAGGATGCATGTGGCCAGAGGATGGCATTTTGCTGGGCGTCTGCATGGGGGGGGGGGATATGTTTGGCGAGGGCAAACGTCTTGGGCAATAATCTAGTCCTTTGGGAAGCAGATGGCAGCAGTTTTATGTGTTGAAGTTCCTGTCTTCTAACCACCCTGGTTGAGGAAAATATTGGTGGGCATTGTAAATCATTGGAAGTTTCTTCATGCATTTTATTCGCTGAGGGGAAAAAATATAATGGCACCCACTTATGGACCACCCCCATGTCATTCTCAACATTCCCTGTGAAAATGGTGCCATTTCGATCAGAAACCACGGAGTTAGCCGTCGATCTGAAAGTGCCACCGTCAATTATAGTATAGATGCTTGGGGCGCCACCTCACTTGATGGAAGTTCAGAACCACAAAGCACGAGAATCACCAAAAAATCTTTGATTCAGGATCAAAAATAGCTGTCACGAGCAGCACCCCTCAGCCCTCCATTCAGTTGAAATGTGCGGTGTGCCACAACATTCACAAAATGGTCGAGTGATGACTTGTAGTGAAAAAGTCAAAATGGTGGCTGTGGCGGCCATATTGGATAACCGAATACAACCAAAATCGATAGGTTTGTGCAGGTGGCTCACCCAAATATCCACACCAAAAATGGTGATGACTGGCCGTGGCATTCTTGAGTTAATGCACGGAATGCAAATTCAAGATGGGGGCTGTGGCGGCCATATTGGATAACCGAGTACAACCAAAATCAATTGTTTTTTGTAGATACCCCACTCCAACATCCACACCAAAAACGATGATGATTGGCAGTGACGTTCTTGAATTAATGCAGGGAATGCAAATTCAAGATGGTGGCTATGGCGGCCATATTTGATAACGGCGTTGATGGGCATTTTTGTGCCGAAATGCAGCCCAATCTACGGCGATTCGGAGAATAACTCCTGTGATATCCTGACGAGGAGATGGATTCCCTCAGGCAGCCCTTGCCCGTGCCTTATCAATAATTTGCCACTGCTCCCGATAGAAACATACGTGAAAGGGCACTGACCGTCTGACATTGCAATCGGGAAGAAGCACCTGCTTCACCTGGAATGTCGATCTTTTTACCTTCCAACGAAGACCTTTGCTCCTTGGCAAGCAGCACCGACCTCCGAGTAGCATCATTAACCGACAACCATTTCAAAGCGATAGGGGAAATTTCCCCCATATTCCGCCGAGAGTAGATGGACAGTAAAAGGTGTTGGGTTGATGTCAGAGCTTTTAGATCGTACGTGAAAGGAGATTTTGAGGAGATCAAGTCGATGGGAGCTATTTTGTGTCAATTGCAAATGTGGTGAGTGAAATGACGCGAGTCAAGGGAGCGGGTCAAAAATACTGACCTGGACCCGGGGGCACTGGAATCGTAAGAAGACGGCCGGGAGTGTCAGAATGGCGTAGTGCAAACATTGGCGCCTGTCACCTCTGTTATTCATGTGATAGAAAGGGCGTCTACCTCTGACGTGGCAGAAAGTCACGTGAAAGTGGCACGATTCCATGTGAAATAATCTGGGCCCATATTCATAAAACGTTGCTAAGCTTAAGGCGCTGCTGTGGAACGTGACAGTTTTCTATCGAAAGTTTGCTGTCAGATAGTCAATTATTGCTGTCAGACAACAATTATTGCTGTCATACAGTCACTATCTGAACAACTTCCACGGGATAGTCTTTGGACAGTTACTATCTGACAGCAAACTTTCGACAGAAAACTGTCACGTGGAGAGCAGCGCCTTTAGTTGCCCCCTAAAGTGCCTAGTTTGTACAGGCCAATGTACACAACAAGCAGCCAACAAAGCTAGCAAGGTTTTATGAATTTGGGCCCTGACTGATGATCGACTGTGACCATAACACTTTTTTTTCATTATCAAACTTTCTCAACTCACGTTTGAAAAACACGAATCGATGGCTAGGATAGCTCTCGTGAATGTAATACAACCAGGGATTCTGTTCTTTGTATTGGACACAAATGTCTCCTAATTACGGTAGGCCTAATACCTCCAGTTACTTTATTACTTTGGCCCGGTGGCACCAGGTATCAGTGACTGCCTTTTGAAAAATCCACGTGAGTGGTTCATAGCTCACCTCCAAAAGCTAGGTGAGCTGTTTTTTCCTGTGCCTGAATAGCACACGCAAGACATCCTTGGTGAGGTCTTTTTTCAGTGAATTTAGCCAATCTCAATGGAGTCAGATTCATCCGGACATTATTGTTTAGGCTGTGGGCGGCACTGCCCTGTAGCAAGATTTATCCAAGCCAGCCTATAGCTAGCAGGGGGCAGGAGGCCTAATACTAACTTGAGTATGACTCGACTCGTCAGTGTTTACAAAACATCGTAGCACTAAGTGACCTTATTTGGTTACACACGTGATAGCAACTGCTCGCCCATTGGCTGTTGCCATGGTTGTGGCGATGACATGGTATTCATTCACCAGTGTTGGGGCATCGCGAAGAGCGAAGAAAACTGGTGATTATATTCCGACATACGAGATAATTGTGCATAAAAACTAGAATTGCATCAATAGTCATCTCGGTTACAAATTCCACAAAAAAAGCAGTCCGAAAGAGCCAGTAGGTTCAACGCAATATGCAATCGTCATCAATCATACACGTGCTACTGACATAAATTATGCATGACATGGAAAGGCTTCCCACATGCGTTTTGTCCCCGTTATGATCGGTGACCATCTGCTTCTTGTTGATTGTTTCTATCTTTGGCTTCATGCTCGCAGCCACATTCCACTTGTCAAATGTGCTGAGCTGAACTAAATTCCACTTCCTAGGGCCGGGGTGATTGGAGCCGGCCATTGTTCTTTCAGGAAGTGAGAGGGGGAGATATATGTCAGCTTGAACCTGATTGGATCACATCACCCTGCATTGGCAAAATGTCCGATTCCGACCAATCACCGAGAGCGTTCTTCCAATGGTCGACTCGTGTATCGAGCATTGTGTTCACCTGGGGATTTTATATGGGCTACGTCATCCAGACATGCCAGATCTCAGGCGCGCGATTTTTAAACGCATTTCAAGTGTATCAGGCGCGCGTGTTTTCATTCACGTCGATTTATTTTACGTGCGCGATGGTGCGCCAGCGCGATCGCGCGCCTCAAAAGGCAGTCACTGAGGTATGCTCAAAGTAAAAGGTGCTCTAGTTCGAATTGTAAACATTACGGTTTGTTTATTTACATGGTTGATTATAATAGTTATTTTTCCTCGGACAGGTGGCAGCACCGTGCATACCAAAACATTAATGTTATCTATTTTTGTATCTATCTTCATAAATAATCTTGTAACTGAAATATATTTATGATTTTACGCTCAAAAACAAACAAAAAGTTGTGAAAGGCGAGATTTAATTCGATTTTATCTGATTTGTTAGTACCAGAAGTTGACAATAAGTGGCACACCGTAATGTTTACAATTCGAACTAGAGCACCTTTAAGTTTGAGGTTGACCTCAACTAAGTACATAATATGATTTGCCATACAATTTGAGGTTGAGAACAACTTTGAGGTTAGCTTGAGCACAAAGTCGACCTTAAGTATGACTGGTGCAACCGGGCCTCTGTGTGTTTTTTTTTTTTCTTTTTTGGACGGGAGTAGTCTGCATTCGCAGTGAATAATGTACGTCTAAGAAGCTGGGTCTGGGGGAAATAAGGGATCTGAAGCACATACGAAGGGCACCAATAACATTTTCCATTCTTTGTCAATCAATTCATCCTCCATCCAATTTTGATGGTTAATCACATAAGAACACTTTTCGGTCATCTTTAAGGAAATAAGGCAGAAGTTCCTGCTGTCCTGTATTTAGCCCTGGCTAAGACGCTTGATGTGAGGTCTTTGACAGGGTCGGCGCCCACGGACATGTCAATAGCTTTGAAACAAGATTTTGAAACGAACTACCCCGACAATATTATTCTCATCAGGCCTGTAGCTAGCATAGGGACAAGACGGCAAATGCCCCTCCAAGCAAATTGTGCAAAAAAATTTTTTAGCAAAATCAAATGGGAAAAAAGATCATTACGGTTCGTGTCTCAGAGTGCAGGAACACGACCTCAAATCGCATCTCAGAATTTCTAATTTAGAAAATTTTTCTGGCGAGGTCCCCCAGTCCCCCTCCCCCGCAAAACCGGCCCCTTCGGCGTCGGAGGCGAAGCCCACGTCCTTTGACCTCATCTGCTTAAAATGCCCCATCCCCAGTTCTAGTCCGTTCCATAGACTAGATGTTGCCCCGTAGAGGAGAGCCTCGTCCCACAGGTGTTGTTATGCAGTCGAGGTTGCCTCCTGAAAGAGGAACCTCGTCTCCTCTGTTTGGCCGTTCCATGTAGTCAAAGTTATCCCATAGAGTACCTAGTACCCTCGTACCTAGTGGTTGTCCGTTCCATGTACTCGAGTTACCCCCAACCTCGTTCCCAGGGATCTTTGGTCAAAGTACAGGTGGCAGCACGAGTCAAAATAATTAATCTAAAATACTTATTTGTGCTTTTTTTAATTCACTTACAAAAAATCTTCAAACCTTGATATAAATCTTGATATAGGTCACGTTTTGATTTGATACAAAATATTTTGAAAATTTGTTTGCGTATATTAAATGTAAACAAACCTGCTTCTACGTGACGTCATGCCCGGTTTCCCGTCAACCAATCAAATGCGTTAAAACCAAAGCTGATTCCAGGGGTTAGTGAAGCGCCCGCCATATTGTCGGAAAGCGAACGACCTCTGGGAACGAGGTTGCGATGGAGGAACAAAAAACACCTGGGGGCGATGTTGAGTTGTTATCCAGCTCAATATTAGCCTCTCTCCTCGTTACTGGTCGATAAGCCTCTGCCACTAACAGCTACTCGTGGCTTTCCGATGAACATTTCCGCTCGGTGCTTTTTACACCGGAATCATCAAATGTAAGGACCGTGTTGGATGGTCGAAGCGTTAAAGGCAATTAGTCTCGGCAGTCAAAAATGACACTAATAATAATTTCGTGGCCCACGAAATTCACAATTTCAAAATTACAAATTTCGTATTTTAGCTGATTACATCCTCAATAAGCCTAGATTTGTAGTTGACCGTGTTTTAAATGCTGTTCGAAGGCAGCAATGCCACAGCCTTGCACAGATAAGCCCTTAAATAGGCAATAAAGGGCGTGTTTAAGCCCTTAAAGGACCACTGTATTGCATCTTTCTGTCGACAGCCGGCGCCACCCAGTGACTGCCTTTTGAAAAATCCACGTGAGTGGTTCATAGCTCACCTCCAAAAGCTAGGTGAGCTGTTTTTTCCTGTGCCTGAATAGCACACGCAAGACATCCTTGGTGAGGTCTTTTTTCAGTGAATTTAGCCAATCTCAATGGAGTCAGATTCATCCGGACATTATTGTTTAGGCTGTGGGCGGCACTGCCCTGTAGCAAGATTTATCCAAGCCAGCCTATAGCTAGCAGGGGGCAGGAGGCCTAATACTAACTTGAGTATGACTCGACTCGTCAGTGTTTACAAAACATCGTAGCACTAAGTGACCTTATTTGGTTACACACGTGATAGCAACTGCTCGCCCATTGGCTGTTGCCATGGTTGTGGCGATGACATGGTATTCATTCACCAGTNGCGTGTTTCAAAAAGTGTTGCGTCCGACACCAGAAAATTTTCACCATTCTTTTGTCTACTGGTGAAAGGCTGTTTCTTGAAACTCTACATTATTCATGTCAGATCTAGGTATCATGGAGCTCTAAATTATGGCACTGCAAACTAATTGATCTATTAACTCTTTAAAGTCTGACAGCAGAAAGTAGTTTTGGTGTCGGACGGAACGATAGATTTTGCTGGTAAGCTCAATATTTTTTGATACCCTCCTTCAAATGAGTGTACACTGTACATCCCAGATGGAGAAACTAATAGTTAAAGGTCTATATTATCAAATACTACATTTGATTTTTGGAAAATCAATGGCACAAATCGTTGTGATCATTTCAAAGTTAAATTTTGCCCCATTTTATTGGGTGACCAATTTTGAAACACACCCTAAATTGCCTATGTGAGTACTTTATAATAAATTCAAGATGGCGGCGTTTGATTCTCATGGCGGCCACGACTGGTCCTACCATTCAAAAGCGACACCATCGGTAGGACCAGGTACTAGTCTATATTCGGACGCCACGGCTGGCACGACCAGTTCGCTTTAAGGTTAGTGGACGCTTTAGCCCAATGCTAAGCGAGATCGCGCTACCATATCCCCTCACAATCAATAATTTTTGATTAATCGGTAATTCGTTACGTCATAGGATCGCATTAACGTCATTAGACGTCATAGGATCGCATTAATGGCAAATCGTGACGCTAGTTTTTGCTCCAGCCCGTAAATTCGCCACTGAATATTGAGCAGAGAGCCAGCTACCGATAACGCCGGATGCCATTTATTCATATTTACGTCAAGGTTGAATTTGATGCAGGCTGGTAAAAATACTGAATCGGGTCCGAGTGCCAAATCCTGTAACGTTTTTCAGTGAGGCCCGTGTGCCAGAGTGTGACATTACAATAGACTGACGGAATAAGCCGCGACTTGACAATGAGCGACACACAGAGAAACAGCGAGTTCATTTCCCAGTGTGTTCCGAACAATGGGAATCACACAGAAAAACGGCCACACTGAAAAACGTTACACCGGCATTACTAATAAGGAGGGCTATTTTTTGTTTATCCCGACAGGTCGGCATTGACGTCATTTTAGGTGTTGGCGTTGTGTCTTGAGAAAATGACCTGCACATTTTTCTACAGGAATACTGACACAAAACGTATGCTTTTATTGCTATCACATTTCGTCGTTTTAAGGAAAAAAGCAATGAAATTAGAGAAATTTTCATCTACTACAAGATGATGTAAGTTTTACTGTCTGGTGTCCAAAACAAACCAAAGTAGAGAAAGCAAGCACAAAAATCGACACACAATATGATGATAAATATAAAGTCAATTTCCAGAATTTTGCAAATTTTCGACCCCAAAGACCTCCAAAACAAACGGGTTATTTTCATGCCAGAAGTAAATTGAAATAACGTTAGAAAAAAGAAATTTCGGTCACAACGCTCGCAGCGACGCCGTGTGGTGCTAGTACGGCGCCCTCCTCATTGGGCGAACCTAATGTACAACAGGAGGACACCGGATTGCCCGGAGAAAGCCAGCGCCCTCTATTATATAACCTGAAAGCTGGTCGACACGGAATCGAACCCGGAACGTTGTTGGGGGGTGACGGGCGCCAATGTTTTCATTCACTGTGCCAAACTGACCGCCCCTTACAGCAACTGATGCCTTGGCCTAATAAATGGAAACGCTTCCGAAATCAATGACGATGTTAGCTTTTCAACCGACGGCCGGAGCCGCCTACTCCAAAGACGTGACCATCGCCGGTAACTGACGCATATGGGCGGTTATAACCGCAAATAAAGACGTCACAAAATAAAGACATTGTTGCAGTCACATTCTCTAGTCGTTGTTGTGATCTCTAGTCGTAGCTAAGAAAGACGTAAGATGGCGCTGCAAAGTAAAGACGTTGTTGTTGTCATATTCTCTAGTCGTTCGCTGTATCATTCGCAACACTTCTGGTGTTTTCGTCATTCTTCGGGTGTACGACTGCAGCGCCACCTTACGTCTTTCTTAGCTACGACTAGAGATCACCACAACGACTAGAGAACAGGACTACAACAACGTCTTTATTTTGTAACGTCTTTATTTGCGGTTATAACCGCCCATAGACGCAGGTCGCCCCACCTCGACGATCACGTTGTCATATTTTGAGTGCATCTCAACCTCCCTAATGCTGTTCTAGGTTCGCGGTAAATCCGTCACAACCCAGCATTAGGCCAAATATAGAAAATCTCCGTCGTCACCTCACGTTTGCTGCGGGCGGAGTAGATTGTCTTATCTCGTACCGCACCGATGAAAATACAGCCCGGGGGTTGGAATAATCAGAGTAGCGATTGGGAGATGATTGGGTAGGAGGGGTTGAAAAACGGCCAGTAATGATAGGAAGGATGGCATGGCCAGGTTGTAAAGCATCCGTAAACACGGTACAGGACATCAACCATTTTGTTCTTTCGTGGTGTGTTTTTTATGATTGGTAAATAAGCTGATTGCTGCGGAGGTGGTCACTACACTTGACCATCTCGGAGTGCAATCATCGAACCGCTTTTGGCATCACTGCTTTTTCTTGAATAGATAGATTGACCAAGCTCGGAGTGACAGGAATCTAAAATCCGTGACCACTCGAATACAACCACGCAATGGGAAACTTTACTGCCGTTAGAGGCCACCACCAGTTCGCGGTCCCGAGATGTCACGTAATTTGACATCACATCAGCCCTGGTTACACCTACCTAAAATCCGCGTGCTTTTTGAGACACGGGTTTTTTCCGAACCAGAAAAAATACGGCGTTGACACGGCGAGCGGTTAAACTACTATAAACCTTGTTTAAACTACACAAAAGTCCGGGCTCAGCACGGGCTTTTTGCATACACCTATGAATCGCCATGTCTAAATAAAGCCCGGGCTTTTAAAACCCATACATGCCGCATACATGCTCGAAAAGCCCGGGTTTATTTCAGACCCGGGCTTCCAAAAGTCCGGGCTTTTTCAGACAGGTGTAACCAAGGCTTAAGATGCGATTGGTAATGAATTCCGAAACTCGGTGATAGGGGCACTGCATGTAGGCAACTCTCCGTATTAATCAAGTGGCTACGGGAGGCGTGAAATAGTCTATACGCATGCGCATGACTCATCGATTTGCATCGCCGTCTGTCGCCGGGTGCTTGGAACTACAAATAAACACGGGGATTTCGCAGTTACACTACATAAAATACACGTGTCTAAAATAGCCCCAGCGTAGCCCCTTCGAGCTCGCTGGGGCTAATAAGCACGGGGATTTCAGACAGGGGTCGTCGGGTCTATTTAGACACGGCGATTTATAGTTGTAACCGCAAAATCCCCCGGATAAGCACGGGGATTTATTAGTGTAACCACTACGTATGATACCAAGAGACTAATGCTAACAAAGAGTTAGTTTCAAATCAGCAGACAAAAACCTAACACTGCATAAACAGCAATCATCTTGAGGGGATCTTTGGAAAATTTCAAGGGCAGCTAAAAGATTAAAATCACGCCTACAACATGCCCTAGGGTTTTGATCCCAACTGCAGGTGTTTCTACATATCCCCTCTCACCAAGGGAAAATACTGTTGACTGCGTCTCTTAACGCGCGGCAACAATCGATTTCACTTAACCTTTGAGAGAAAATCATTTCCGCAAAAAAGACAACACGGTTTGTTCAAGAATCCTAATGAAATCAACGCGGCACGAGTCGAATTTGACATCATTAGTTCGGCAGGGTGTGACGTTGATATCAATCAAATGCAGGGGAAACCGGTGTAGCGTTTTTCAGTGTGCCCATTCTTTTGGATTCCCAGTGTTCGGAACACACTGGGAAACGGACTCGCTGTTTCTCTGTGACTGTGTCGCTTAGTAAGGTTTCGCGAATCTGACGAAACAGGAAGTAGGCCCTACGAAATACGAAATTGGACTTCATTTCCATGACGTAATGTATTTCAGGAGATGGTTGATACCACAAATGTCCCTATCACCAGTGCGTCTACCCTTTTAGCATGTCATGTAAGACCGAGAGAGTTATGGTGCATCTTGAATTTTTAAATTTCCACTTCGTGGATATGAAGGGGAAACGAAAGATAAATTTCAAAGTTAAATGTAGACCGTACCTCTATCGGTCTAACGTCATACGCTAAGAGACGCTCTTGCAGCA
>NMRB01001583.1:125552-168513 GCA_002633025.1 Notospermus geniculatus | reverse complement strand
ACCTACTGACCTACTGACCTACTTAAAGACCAGTTGAACTACACCTCAAGTCAACTGTCAGCTGAGCGCCAGGCCCATGGGCCTCTTGTTCCATGAGTGTACACTCTTGATCATAAGTAAATCCGCCACAAACAATCTTGAATTACTCAATAAGTACTCATTATTTTTTCCCAATTTTTGGACAAGTGAAAGGCGCATGCACTGTCTAACACATCCAGTTTCAGTTTTTCAAATCGACGAACATTCCTGTCTTCCACAGCAGTTCAAAGAGGGCAGGGTGGTTTGGAGGTTTCACCAACTGAAGTTTTCATCAAATTTTTCACCTGCACAACCTTCAGCCTTGGTCACTAAGTGACAGACAAGACAAATTGTTAAAAAAAATATATCAAGATCTCGCCAAAAAATGCGTTTTTGTCCATTATTTCACCAATTCCTTGGCAACCCAGTGAACTCAACTGTGAGATGCCCCCTTGCTATACTATGCAAACAGGACACTGTATTGTGTTTTGGTGGCCGGACAATTTGAATTGAACTATGGTTGAAAGCATGAAATTGATCTGTTGTGGTTGGTGTTACTCCAACCACAATGATTCTGAATAACAATTGGCCTGTTCAACTAGCCAACATTCAATTCAGGGTATTGACTGGGGACAAGTCTAAGGGACCATCTCACAGCTGGGCTGAAGGGGTTATCGTCGTCCTGGGTACACATAAAGTGTACCCAGGTTCGATGTCGTCAAGTGAAATTGTACCCTGGGTCCACTTTCTTGTTACAAACTGTACCCAGGTTCTGATTTGGAGACCTCGGGGCGAGGTTGTTGAAGCGGAATGTGTTAGACAATGCATGTGGCTTTCACATGTCCAAAAATTGGGAAAAAATAATTAGTAATTATCGAGTAAATCAAGAATAGGGACTTTCAGCACCGAATAAACTTATCACGTATCCGTATAAAAAATACGTATGGTCCACACGGATAAGTCATACGTGATCCCGGTGTAGAACGAGTTTCAGCACCAAAANCAACAGTGTCAGTCCTGTTAAACTGTAGTGAAGATGTGACAAGACTCAAATTATTTCCAGTGACATGTGAAATGATTCCAGTGTGAAACCTTTAGCATTGGCAATTGCGTGCAGGTCAAGGCCACAAAGTGTCACAGTGTGTCAGTTTGAATTATTCAGGCTGTCCTTTTTGGATTTGTGTCTTGAAGTTAACTAATACCGGTTAAACTGACCTTATGATAATGAAACAAGTTTAATAATAATGTTGGTGTTTGTCATTGGGCAATATTGTACCATTACACTGGAGTGGACAAATTAAATTGTCCCTTGAACAAAAAGCAAATGAATAGCCTTGGTACTGTTCCAGGGACATTTAATCGGCCACCCTGTGGAATGCATGTACTGAATGTCAAGCAGAGTTGTTTCCAAGCTCGCTCCTGATGAGTCCTCTGGTGCCTCGTCCAAATGAACCAAAGCCTGTCACCACCACAAAATGCACCCTTCTGTCCATTCATCCTACTGATCTGACATACATCCTGCTGAAAGTTGTGTCCAGCATCACCATCCTTAAACCATATCATGGTTCCTGAGAGGAGAGGAAGGATTGATTTTACTGTTGATATCTCTTGAAGTTTTCACGTAAAATCTGGTGGCATTTAGCACCCCAGTCATATGTACCCACACCCATTTCCCAGGTGAATACCAACTGATTGGAAGACATGCTGCCACCTTGGAAGTGCCATGTGCCAACTCTCACCGGGTTACTGGAGAAAGTTGGGTCAAGTGGTTCAGGCCATAAACTGTCACTTCTAGAGCAAATGTTTTATCCTGGCGCAGTAAACCTGAGATGCAAGAGACTTAAGGTGGTGCTAATTCCACTTCCTTACTTAAGTCACAAGTCAACAGTCTGGTACAGGTTGGATTTCCATACAATTTTGATGGTCTGGAAAACCAACCTGTACCAGACTGGTCACAAAGAGACCAGGAAAGAAAACCATTCTCATATTTACTGGATCGAGTCTCTAATCATTTAACATGTTTATGAAATGGCCAGGGCCATTGTGCTCACCTCTGTGACAGAGTATGAAGTGTGAGTAGCCTGGTGATACACTGAATGGTGAACGATTAGTGCAGAAACATCGTAACATTTGAGATATGGCCAAAGTCAATTTTTCAAGATGGCCGCCTGGCAGCCATGTTGAAGTCCAATCGAACCGAAATTTGGCATATAAGTAGACGATACCAAGACACATATTTAGGCACGGTTAAAGCGTCCTAGCTCCCACTATTTATGAGGTGTGGGTCTAAGTCCATTTTTCAAGTTCTGGTACAGGTTGGATTTCCATACAAATTTGATGGTCTGGAAAACCAACCTGTACCAGACTGGTCACAAAGAGACCAGGAAAGAAAACCATCTCATATTTACTTGATCGAGAATTTAATCATTTAACATGTTTAAAATGCAACACAAATGGTAACAAATACACGGAATAATAACCTTCCTTCAATGGAATGTATACAAGGTGTCGAAAGGGATAAACACTTTCTGTATCACACTGTAGAACTCCCAACAATGAACACACTCAACAATAACAGCCTACTTCCTACTTTCAACAAGCATTTTAAGCAATTCTAATTGCATCTGATTTTCTTTTTGTCTTTCTATCAGTTCTTTTTCTTTACGTTCCTCCTTGGCTTTCTCAAGTTCAAGTTTCCTATTAAGAATGTCCAACAACGAATCTCTTGATGCTTCATTTCTCTCCTTCATTGTAGTTTTCGGTTTCTTTTCTGAAATAAGATTGATATGTGATGCAGGATTGCACTGCTTCTAGTAAAATCTACCAAATCAAAAAAAAACTTCCAATACCCTATCAGTCCAACGATCACGGGGCGTACTGGTGCTGCCACCTTCACAAAGGAAGAAAACTAGTTTGCTGGCCAATGTTTGTAAACAAACCAGTTTGTTTACAACTTGGACGTAGAGCGAGCTCCTTTAAAACTTAATGTGTACAGATCTTTGTTTACCTGTTTTATCTCAAATAAGGGCAATTTAAAGACACTGCTCTGCAATTTAAGGGGGGGGGCATGCCCTCCTACAGATCATGAAAGGGGGGCTCACACCCCCCCCCCCCTCTGGGGAATCCCTGATCGAGTGATATAAAAGGGCATCTGTTGCAGAAAAAGTTGTCTCATATTCAAAGTTCATCTGCAACTTTAAATAATGTAATAACTATGTTGTTGAAAGAAATACTCACTCTTGGTTGGGGTGTCAAGTTCACCACTGATCAAACGTAAACTGCAGTACATTCCAAACCATGACATAATGATGGATTGTTTTTAAAAAATCTAATTTTTTCGAAATGTTTACACATACATTTTACACACGTCTGCCTCGCCGTATCAAATGGAATTCTTGCGTTTCGCCGTATCCGCATGAAGCACAACTTGTCGCCAAGATCACGCAAACTGATGACGTCATACACAAACTCGACACGGATACGTCATACGGGCGCGATTTGTAAGCGTGCTGAAAGTCCCTAATATCTTCTGCGGATTTACTTGTGATCAAGAGTGTACCTCTCGCAGTGGTTTCATTCTGGAAGAAGTATCCATTTGTACACGTCCTTCGTAGGGCCCTTGTCGACGGGACGTCCTATGGGAGAATGCCCCAAGGAGAGTGCCGCGATGTCCGTCTAGAAGTGGTGTCTTTCTGGGTGAACTGTGCAGCTGGACATGTCCTTTTAAGTGGAGAGATGCCCTTGTATACGGACGGGAGTCTCTGGGGTAGTGTCCCAATGAATGTGTCTTGATGTTCCCCTAAAAGTTGTGTCTTTCTGGAAAAGATTTCCGTTGGACACCTGGTGTTAGGTGCCCTTGTTGGGAGAGAAATACCCTTGTCGAGGGGATGTCCTTTGCTGTAGTGCCCCACTGAATGTGTCCCGATGTTCCTCTAGCAGTGGTGTCGTTCTGGAAGATGTATCCAGTTGGACATGTCCTTAGTTCTGTTGGGTAGAGGTGCCCTTTTCGACGGGACATTCGGCGGGATAGTGTCCCAATGAAAGTGTCTGGATTTTCCTCAAGAAGTAATGAGTTTCTGGAAGAGATGTTCAGTTGGATACATGATCATGGTATTCACGTCCCTTGCACAATAGATCATCTTTCACGGACACTTGTCGTCTTTACGTCAATCGAACCTATTTGTTTCAGCCACAATCACCTGCCCACCCGATCATGTCCAATGTCACAACACCACTTTATGTCTACACCGCTCCTTTCTGTGCGATGGTGACAAGGACTGTGCTGATGGTTCAGACGAATGGGACACCTATTGTGCAGCGCACCAATGTCCTGATTCTTTCTTCCGTTGTAAGAATCACCGATGTTTGAGTACGTATCAGATCTGTAACGGCATCAAAGACTGTCCGGATGGGGAAGATGAAGACCTTGACTGCCGTGAGTGTTTTTTTCTCTGTGTAGTGCAAAAATAATCTCCTCTCACTGGCTGCACTGAATGCATTTTTAAATTTCTAATACTGATACTTTCGGTCCGAGTCCTCGACCTCTGCCTCCCCGCTCGTTCCTCAATGCTCAATGATGTTTTCTTAGCAGACGATCTCCTCCCACCCCGCAGTTTTGTGTAATGGTTCACAAGGTGACCCTCAACGCTCAATGATGTTTTCTTAGCAGACGATCTCCTCCCACCCCGCAGTTTTGTATAATGGTTCACAAGGTGACCCTTATTTTCAACACTGTCTGGCATTTCTTGTGCTGTTTGGCAATGTTTGCAGCTGTATGTTAGCTGTTGAAGGAGCAATGGATTTGAAATTTCGTGTGTGGCCAAATTCTATCATGATGGTTGTATTTGTGCGAGAAGTTGCCAACAGATGCGCCGTGGGAAATGTTTTAAGTGTTTTAGGCGGGGGATTTTCGAGGGTTTTTTGTTTAAATTAAGACTGAGTAAATGATTTCGACCAGAGTTTGGTGGCATTTGGTTGTTGGAAAAAGCCAGTGGCGTGGGGAAAAGAATAAGGCCGAGTGTCATCCCTGAATCAGCTTGTGAAGCTTTTGACGTTGCCCATCTTACGTATTACATGTACACTCGTGGAAAAAAGTAAATGGACAGCAGTTTTTCTTGAATATCTCCAACCCATTGCGATGTAGGAGACTGAGCCTAACATATTATAAATTTCATATTATGTGATGGCAAAATTTCCTGGCTATCTGATGATGTTGAAGATGATGTTTTTATTTGCAGGTTTTCACTGAAACTTTTTATAGGAGTGTGTTCCTCTCATCGAGAGCTTTCATATCATATCTTAAAATTTCAATTATTTTAATTAGAAAGGTTGTTTTTAACCACTTTTACCAAAATTATTCGGCACATGCCAGACACACCTTTGACACAATCCCTTGTCCTGTTGAGTAGATCAGAATAAATGGGGTTTCAATGGCTTTTTGGGTGTTGACGTGTGCGTGTGGTTATAGGCCTGCACTCAGTTGATAGGAAATTCACCACACAATTCAAATAATGCGAAATTGAATTTAGATCAATAAATTTTACAGTTGGTCAACCACCAGTCATGCCAGTACCCAATGGAGTATCACAAGTGGATCGTATTAAAAATTGACCTTATTTAGGAAATTGACCGTCTGACCACTACCTTCCATGACTTGGTTTTGCTCATTCATTGTGAAGTAGAAATGACAACACAGCTCATAATAGGCTGGAGAGGGCCTTTTCAAAGGTGTGTCTGGCATGTGCAGAATAATTTCGATAAAAGTGGTTAAAAACCACCTTTCTAATTAAAATAATTGGAAATTGAAGATGTGATATGAAAGCTCTCGATGAGAGGAACACGCTCCTATAAAAAATTTCAGTGAAAACCTGCAAATAAAAAAGTAGCCAAAAAACATGACTTTACAAAATTCCTTCTATCAAAGGTGGATTTCACCGGATTTTCCGAACTTTGATATCATCAGATAGCCAGCAATTTGCTATCACATATGTTAGGCTCACTCTCCTACATCGCAGTGGTTTGGAGATATTCAAGAAAAACTGCTGTCCATTTACTTTTTTCCATGAGTGTACGTTGGACAGACTTGCAAGTGTTATAAGTTTGACCGATGGTTGCTTGCATCATGCACGCCATGCTCTATGGTATCTGTAATGTTCCTTACATCACGTGGGCATTGCTTGAATATCAGACTGAAATTTGGAGGATGTTGCACCTCAGTGGCTCGGACAGCCAATAATTCCTGATAATCGGCGGAGGTAATTCTTTGGCCCAGTGATATTCTCCTCTACGCTCGCTTTCACTCCATTGATCACGGTGGAATTAGATCAGAATTTAAGGCTCGGTCCACCTGTGTATTTTACTCAGTGTGTTTTACGATTTTCACAGGGAAACGGAAATTTTTAGCTGATATGTCAGTTGAATGTGTGGTAGTCATCCATTTCCCTGTAAAAATCTTAGAACACGTTGCCTGAAACGCACAGGTGGACCTAGACCTTTACAATGTTTACGTCACCAATCCAGATAGCGAGAACAGGACCTGCTTCGGAAGCCAGTTCACGTGTGATAATGGACAATGCATCAGTAGGCTAATGGTGTGCGATCACGAGAACGACTGTGGTGACAACTCCGATGAGGAACCGCACCAGGATTGTAGTAAGTGGGGGACATAAAGGTCTGTTGAAGGCCGCAGCACGAGTGGGCAACATCAGTGCCGCAACTTCTTTGGTTTCTTGGGCATGTTGGCGGTAAAATAGAAGTTGTTCAGGATAAACGTGCAAGGGCTGGTGAACCATGCTCGTTGTACACCTTATTCCTTGCAGTTGGTTTGTGATATAAGGTGCAAGGCCTGGTAAACCATACTACTTGTAACTAATTATTGATATTAACGAGTAAAGGCTGGTAACCTGCTCCTTGTAACTACCTATAGTTTGCGATATCACGTTGAATGCCTGAAACGCCAACGCGAACTCCAAACCTATTGTTCGATGCCACGAAGAAGAGAACACCGAACAAAAGGAAAGAGGTATGCGTTGGCTTTTCGAGGGCTTTGTCACAACCCTATATTGGTTTGTGATACCACGTGGAAGAACTGGTGTGAACCATACTCCTTGTAAATGTGTTTTTGATACAACGCGTGCAATGGCAGGTGAAAAGTTCTGAGGCAAGAGCTGGAAACCTTTGTAGTTGATTCTCCACTTGAAACGTGTAATATATTCTGAAACGTGGTACAAAATTTCAGTCGATAGGACCTGTCCGCCGAACTACTTCACCTGCCCTGAATCATACTGTATTCCCAATCACTACGTTTGTGATGGTTATCGCCAGTGCAAGAATGGTGAAGACGAACAACAGAACTGTCCAGAACGCCAATGTCAAAGTCTTCAGATGAAATGTGCCAATGGACACTGCATATATGACATCTTCAAGTGTGACCGTATCGACCACTGTGGTGACGGATCTGATGAAGTGAACTGCAGTAAGTTGAACATTCTTCAGAAATTTATACTGACAGTGGCAACTATTTCAGGCTGGTACCAAAAGTGTTTCTCCTCTTCACGTAGTTTGAAGATGATTAAGGTGAAGAAAGTGAGCCAGAAAAAAACTTGAATTTCAGCAAAGTCCAAGGCTTTACCGAGAGTCTTGAGCGTAGTTCCAGGGACAGAAATTGAGCGACCTTGAGTGAAATTATAACTGAGAAAGTGGGGGTAGGAAACTAAAGCCCTCAACCAGACCTGTATTAGACCCTTCCAAATATAACCGTGAATCCTTGATGTGCACATGACTATGAACCTGTCTTGATCAAGACAAATAAAGAAATAAAATATGACCAATGAATACAAACTTGACGCTAGGTGGCGATATGTGCAATGACGTCAATCATATCACCACTAGTAGCGGCGCTAGGTTTCCATCTTGGAAAGTAGTGCGAGCGCGGAGCGAACAGTAGAAATTCTACTGATTGTTAAGCGGTCACCTCATCACTCGTTTTTTTAATACCATTTTGAAACAGAAGTTCATGTCACGTGATAGACCAACCGGCCGACGATGACGTCAAGGTTTTCAAGATGGCGATCTAGCGTCAATGGCAGTGTTAAAATTTTCATCCAGTATCAAAAAATTTCAACGCTGCGTGGAGTATGCAATGAATATTGTGGGTCAGTCGATCAGAATCGACATTGAATCTAAGCTTCACTTTCGGACATGCAAATGGAAATGATAGGCCTTAGGTGAAGTACGTAAATTTTAGGGGGACACAGATTTACATGTTTCTGTGCACTGCCAGTCCTGTTTGCAGTGATTTGGGACATTGTTTTGGGAAAATTTCATTCCCTTAAAGGGACTAGGAAATTTTTTTCAAGCATCGGTAATTACAAAATGCTAGTCTTTCATGATAAATTCCCACCGTCAATTCACTTTTTCAATTAAGTGTTAACTGATTTGTCTGGGTGCCAGTAATTATCACCACACCATGGAGCATTCACCACGTCACTGGGAACCTAATCAACATAATAGAGTACAAGCTCGCTCCATACAATACATACAGCGATTGGTTCCCAGTGACGTCGTGAATACTCCATGGTGTGGTGATGACTGATTTGTCTGGATGCCAGTAATTAACACTTAATTGAAAAAGTGAATTGACGGTGGGAATTTATCATGAAAGACTAGCATTTTGTAATAACCGATGCTTGAAAAAATTTTCCTAGTCCCTTTAAGAAATCACATCCCGCCATGCATAGTTTGACGGGAGGCACTCCATTCCCCAAGGGTGAGGCACTGACTGGCATTGTACGAACATTACGTTATCCATCTTCCACTCTCGTTTGGTTCTTTCTCAATTAGCTTACCCACCTTGTGACCTGACGTCACATTTCAAATGTAAAAATGAACAGTGCATCCTGAGGTCGTTATTGTGCGATGGAAACAACGACTGTCGAGACAAATCTGATGAAACTGAGGAAATGTGCCGTAAGTACAAACCAACAACCCGGGGAGTTTACCAACAGGCTGTTAGAAAGTCACAGTGGAAATCTCGGTGCCTGTCTCCTCTGAGTTGAGGTTCAAGATACCTAAAGCATGGCGCACAAGGGCGACTAAAATGGGGGCGACTACAGATGCGACTACTACGTCGCATGCGATAATTACCTTTCAGGTCGATCAGTGATGTCATCCGCGACATCACTGATCTTCCAATGAAGCATTTGTCGCAAACGACTCAACAAAAACTAAAAAAACTAAAAACATGTTCAGTCGCTGCGTCGCAAGGCAGGTGTGAACGGAATCCAAGTCCCCCTGGAATAAACGTCCGGTCTTATTGTTCAGCGAGGGATTAGAATATATAGTTAGCGAGACCATGACCATTCGAATATAACCTTACAATAGCGGGCTATTGTTTGGCGGATCTGCATTCCTAGGACGCTGATTCCTGTCACACCTGTCGCCTAGAAAGAAGCTCGAAAAATCGCCTCTGTGCGTCATGCTGCCCGCAAGCCCCAGTCACATATCCGCTCCGGGGCCCGTACGGCGAGTAAAAACCAATTTCTACGGTGCCCAGTTTGATCCAGTCTAATTTCCGCTTTATTGAGGCGATATTTGGCATAACTCATCTTAGATCCGTGTTTCAGTCTCTAAAATCCGCGGCAAGCCGCTGGGTGGGGAAAATCGTACGGGGCCGGTGGATTTGTCCATTCCGGATTTATCCATTCCGGGGCCCGTACGGTGAGAAAAACAGACATTTTGGCCAATTTCTACGGTGCCCAGTTTGATCCAGTCTAATTTCCAATTATCCATTGAGGCGATTTCAGCATAATTCATCTTAGATCCGAGTTTCAGTCTCTAAAATCCACGGCAAGCCGCTGGGTGGGGAAAATCGTACGGGGCCAGGAGGATTTGTGACCTAGGCTTTACTCACAAAGCTCTCCTATCTTTATACAGTGCGTAAACTATTGTCCTATTGTTCACTGTNTTATTTCCTGTAGGCCTACTGTATGACCCGGTCACCTCCGCATCATATATATATATCGAGTGGGCCGAAAAAGTGATTAAGTAATTTTCAACAAATTAAACACTTTACAATGGGGGGGGGGGGCATTTTAGACATGCAATTATAAGGATATTAACAATCTTTGTCAAATCAGTTTTGGCATGATGAAAAATCAAAACTCATATCGAAAATTTGATGCCGTAGGCCTACTGAAATAGATATCGGGAGGTGCCAAAAATTTGAACTTCATACATGTATTTCATACATGCAGTTCATATGTATTTCAATGGTCATCCAATAGAATTTGTGAAAATTTCTCCAGAATGGAAAATATGATTTTTTTGTACATGGTACGGATTTCGGTGTTTGTGCTTAAAGCCAGGGTCAACATGCTAGAGAAAGAGAAAGTATCTGTGACCAAAAAAGTGAAATTGAACCGGTATAGGTGCAGTGCTACATGTAGCGGACACTCGCAATCTTCGGACCCTATTTTCCATGTAGCAGACCAGCCGTTTAAGCCAAGGGGCTGAAATTTGTACCATAAACACAGGAAGTCCTACTTTTTATGGTCCCCACCTGTGGTGTGGGGACCATATTGAGATCACTCAGGTTCTTCTGTTTCTTCTTTCTTTCTTCTTCTGATGAAATCATGTAAATATACCAGTTAGAAATCTATAACGGTTAGGGAAAAAATCCACCGGCGGCCCACCGATGTAGCGAGTTTATGGTCAGAGTGCTGACCAATCAGCCATCAGGGAAAGTTATTTTCAATACATTAACACTATGAAAGCTGGGATCGTGTTTCAGACATGCAAGGATGAATGATACGCATCTTATGTAATTGTAAAAGGTTTAGCCCTACGTCGATGACATGAGAACGATAATCTAAATTTCGAGTAAAAAAAAAATCTTATGCCGGACTGACATAAATCTCGAGCGTGGCACAAAAATACCAAATGGAACGCATTTTAAGGAAGTGAATCTATAGTATAATTGACAGTGGCACTTTAAGTTCGACCGCTAACTCCTCCGTGATTTCTGATCGAAATGGAACCATTTTCACAGGGAGTGTTGAGAATGACAAGGGGTGGTCCTTCGGTGGGTGCCATTGTATTTTTTACCCCTTATGCCGCCCTCTGGCCTCATGCATCATGTGAGTGTGTGCTTGCCAGGGGTATCATGCTAGTAGAGGGTTAATGGTTGGGTAACAGTGAGGGTCATTTGGGTTAGGGTCAGGGTTATTGTTGGAAGTAGTGTTTGGATAGCATTAAGATTAGGATTAGGATTAGCTTTTGCTATGCATGTACATGTGTAGGTGAGGGGGAAAAGTTGGTCGTAATGGATACATCGGTTAGGAAAAAAATTGCGTGCCGCATGACGCAGTGGGAAAAATAAAACGTAACTGCATTTTGTTACGGGTGAATACATCACTTCTCGTCATTCTGCAGCCAATCAAAAAACGTTGATGTATGTCGTGTTCTATTATCCGAGCTTCGATTGGTGAATGCAGCACTCCTCGCGACGCCCATTTGTGAACCAATCGCAGAACGTGTAACTTTTTTTCAGATGTTGATGAGTGCGAGACGACGACGTCGAACCAGTGTCAACACAAATGTGTGAATACTGTGACTAGTTTTCACTGCGAGTGTAATCCTGGGTATACACTAAACACCGACAGGCGGAGCTGTAGAGGTAAGCAATATGATGGGGTTGTTTGAAGGGACAAGAGAAGTAGGAGTAAAGTACATGTAAAGAAGGGGGCAACAGTGGTGCAGACGCCGATTGCAACCTTGTGAGACACATCGTCACTTCTTTACTCCAATTCTACAATGAAATACTAGTAAAGGCTGGTAGCCATAAACGAAGTGGTTATTTACACGGCATCGTGAACCGAATGCCGGAAGTGTCGTTGCGTCCACGGAAAATTCCGACCAATTAAATACGACTTCTGACAAGCGCGCCATTTGACTCGCATCTATTTTTTTCTTGCCCATGGGATTCACGGGGTCCGCGCGCCACAATGGGCCTTTGTGCCTGGGCTAGTTTGTGGAGTTTGAGCAGCCAATGATTAATGAATTCATTCACCCCCTAGGCCTATGTTTGACTATTTCTTCAACGGTTGGGAACGAAGTCCGATTAGCTCAGTCGGTAGAGCGCTGGTCTAGCCTACTGATCACAGGGCCACTGGTTCGAATCTCACACGTGACGCTTTTTTCTCCATATTTCACATTTGATTCCGTTGTTTATGTTTTGGGGGAAAAACGTTTCTTAGCAAAAAAAAATTCACATGAGCCTCAATTTTCTCGGCTGGCGATGAATGCAGAACTTCGGTTCATTTTTTGATGGGGGCCTAACGTTAGACGGCTTTTACAGTTAGCAGAGTTGCCGGCCTACTTGGAGGAATTATATTGACGGGAGAAACAGCGAACGCACTTCAAAGGTTTCATCACCGCCACCGCGGATCTCTATTATCGGCCTACGTGTGTTCGGTTGACGAGGTGTTAATTACTGAACAAGCAGTACGCCGCACGAGTGAGTTCAATATTCCTCCAAAGCCTAGATCGGAAATTTTGTCAAAATTACAACCAAACATACATTAGAAGGAGAAACGATTGTTTCACAAGACCGGAGCTACGGCGGTCGGGGGCAGTGAGTAGACNCCCCCCCCCCCCCCGAGCCAGTACAAAACGTGATTATATGCCAATTTCGGGCAAAAAAGGTCTTCTTATTTTCTGCCCCCACCCGCACCCCGAGAGGCTATTACCCCCTCCCCGGACCAAAAAGCTAAATAGGCCTAGGCCCTGCTTCAAAATCAAGTTTGTGAGAACGATGAATAAATATCCATTAATGTTTCAGCCAGACCCCTCTGCAAAAAAATGATCACGGAGCAGAATGAGATGAGAAAAGGGCCGTATAGAGGTTCGTCACGTGACGTCACAGCTCCAAATGTCCGCCATATTTGCCGTCAAATGACGCAACCAATCTGAACGTCAGAGAACGATTCGTACAAGCATCGTATCTCTGATGTATATCGGACAGCGGCATATTGCTCCGGGATCTACTTCTTCGGTCATGCTCGACAAGACTGTTCAAATCTATCGATCTGAATGATCAATGTTACCAATTAGGGATTGTGAGTGTTGCTACACATAGAAAAATGAGTTGAAGCATGTTACCTTACCTGATGAAGGGTCACTCATGCTATAGCAGCAGGTTGAACTTCTCAAGTGGTGAAGTGAAGGCTGGTCGGCCATTTTGTTTCGCCATTGTAACGTTGTCCATCCTCGGTGTTATCACTGCCTAAAATGTGCCTTAATCCACTGAATAACTTCAGATTCTACAATAAATAAAATTATCCCACCGATATATTGTGCAAAGAACCCATTTATACGTGAAAAAGTATCAGCATTGGTCTGCACTATATCAAGTGCGGAAGGTTACGGTCAATGTCACAGACGACCCACTCACTTGCGGCGAATCACTGAATTACCTCGTGATTTGCGAGATGATTATTACGCCGAGGCTCCTATATACAGTCCAGGTAGGTTACGATGGCCGCCCGAATGTAGCCGAGTACCTCTGAAGATGACGTCGATTGATGACGCAGCGTCACAGCATCAACACAGCGTTTTTGACGTGGTTTGTACGTTGTCGGCATTCATCGGACCTCTTCTACACTGTTCTACAGCAAGCCGTATGGGCGATTCGCTTTGTTTTCAACACGGTTTTCACACCAGACCAACTACTTGTGCTCAGAAACTGTGAGAGGTAAAGTGATTTGTTGAGTTGTATGCTCCCAGTGGTCTGTACGGGCCGCTGAATGTTCGAACGGAGAACAAGATGGCAGCCTTCATGGCTTCATTTTGACGGCAAGTATGGCGGCCGTGTGACGTCAGCGAAGAACCTCTATACCGATCGGTACACAGAATCAATCCGTGTACACAACGATATTTCTGGCATTTAGTACACGGAATCCGTGTACGCAACGTCGGTTTCCCGCCTTCGGTACATGGATTTGCCGTGAACGCAACGTCAGTTCCGGTGCAACGTAAACGAGTGTACCCGTCGTCGATCGTCCGCCGGACGCTCAGTAACAATTTGGTGATGTAAACCATTGTNAGTCGTGTGCTCCTACGTTCTTCCTACATCTATTCAATCTGTATTTTTTAAAGTTTCTTTTCCTACACATTTCTTTCGTTTTTCTTACATCCTTCCTGCATTATTCTTACCGTTCTTACATGTGGACTTTGCTGGCTATTGAATCCCTACACCTTTCTTACGTTCAAATTCACATTCTTACGTATTTCCTACATCTAAAAGGCAGTTCTTACACATTTCTTACATTATTCCTAAGTTGTTCTTACGTTTCTTACATTTTTCTTACATAATTTTTCATAAGGGTAATTAGGATACATAACATATATAACGGGTTTTTGATTTGACCTACTTTTCAAGGTCACAGAGGTCAAAGTTCTACAAAAGTGACGAACCTGCCACAGGTCTTCATTATTTCACCGAGCGTCTTCATATCTTGCACAAACATGTATTAGAGGGGTACCTTCAAAACTACTAGTTTCGGTCCGATCGGACATCCAATATGGCCGCCAGGTGGCGTAACCAACCTGAAAATCGACCAACAGCTATAACTCAGGAACGGCTTGACCCAGAGTTCTCGAACTTGATATTTACCTCCCTCTAGGTGACCTTTAGAAGCACGTCAAGTTTCGGCCTGATTAAATTTCCAATATGGCCGCCAGGTGGCGTAACCCGAAAATCATCAAATATGCTGTAACACAGGAACGACTTGACCCAGAGCAATCAAATGTGCTTTGTGGCTCCCTCTAGATGACGTTTATGTGCATGTTAAGTTTTGGCCCAATCGGACATCCAATATGGCCGCCGGTGGCGTACCCAACAATCATTGAAGTCCTGCAACTTGGGAATGACCTGACCCAGATTGCTCATAACTGATATGTATGTACCTCTCTCTGTCATTACACTGTTATGTCCAAACGAGTGAGCACATGGTCCATGGACTATTTCATTAGTTTTGATTGATTGATTCATTGCCTGAATGATTGATTGACATCTTCAGATATAAACGAATGTGATGAAGTTCCTGGAGCATGCAGTCAGCTGTGTTTCAACATGCCAGGGTCGTATCACTGCAAGTGTGCCAAAGAATATATCAGACTGGCTGACAACAGGACCTGTGTCAAAAGAGATGGTATGTGCTATTGTTAACTATGATTTGGTTTTCAAGCAATTTCATTGACAACAAGAAATTGACTTACCAGTCAATTTGAAAGACCGCCCTTGGAAATTGGGAGCTAAGACACAGTTGATTGATCGAGAATTATCGAACGGCCAGGGTTGGTGCCAGGTTTTTGAAATAGGGAGAATAAAAGTCTCCCATTCCTAAAAGCAGAGCGACTTTTTTCCAAAGAGGGAGACTTGACTTCTCCCTACTAACTTCAGAAGGAGAAGCTGTAAAGGTCACTACTATTCAGTGATAAACTGAACTATGTGCTATGTACTGCCAACAGGGTCCGATAACAGGTATGTGGCGGACCAGAAAGGGATTGACTCTTCCCCACATCCATTGAGTAATCAATCAAGATAGGATCCAGTCCAGGGTGATCACAACGCTATCTTCAGCATACATGAACAAACTATGCACATGTGTAATGTTAGCTGTATGCTGTATGTAAGTGATAGTAATAGTACTATGAATTGCCTGAAGATGGCATTTCAGTCAACAGTTTGAAAAAATGACAAATTTCACCCAAATTTCGCACTATTTGTACACGGATGACCCCAAGAATCAATAGGATTCTGAGTAATGTGCATATCTATAATTCCTGAAAGTTTTACCGCGATACATGGCATTTTTCGTTAGTTATCGTGGTGAATCCGCAGATTGGATGGAGAGATCCAGAGAGAGAAATTCAGTAAAAACAAGGAAGACCGCCCCATTGATGGGGCGGTCTTAATTAGGCCTGCTTTGTCATCGCTATCTTGTTTAATTTCATCCCAGACCGTTGACTTCATTTCAATATGCCCCTATGTCAGTATCCAGTCTATTTTGTTTTTAGCCCACTTGGCCTCAAGGCCCAGCAGGGCTTATTTAAAGCTGAACTAGATTCATTACACCACGGTGCTAGTTGACAAAAAAATACCTGCCACGCCACAGCGCGGCAGGTAGGTGAAATACAAACGCCCTAGTCGGTGTTGAAACACCGTCTCCAAACCTGATATTCCCCCGACCTAGACTAGATGGCGCTGTCATTCAACCGCGAGCAGCCGAAGGGCGAGAATCTCCGCATACAATAATGGCAACTGCACCGGTCAGTACAATGAATGGTCAACAATACACACAGGCCTAGGCCTACTTGATCATGCATTGTCGGTAAACAAAGAGCCTGCAGGCATGCCAAACCCCCAAAACCCTCACTAATCGAACGAAGTCGTAAAACGGGAAATGATCAAACCTACCCCAACAAATTCAGAGGGACATATGCCAACAAATTCCAGTAAAATCCATTTTCCAATGCTGCCTCGACCGGCACACACAACGCCCTTTCGCCATCTTGGTTTCGTACGTGGATAAGCAGCATGCTATCCCGGCATGCAATGTAATTCCCAGATCTCCATGTAGGCCTTTATTCTCAGGCACATTCTGCTAGACAGAAGTAGCCAGATAGCGCAGTCGGTTAGGGCGTCTGGCTATTTCTTCTACTGTAACGCCAATCCGGCGGGCGCAGGTTCGACACCAGGGTCGGGTAGATTTTTTTACCAACTTTTTGCATTTATTTTTTTGTTTTGTCCCAAGTCTACATACAGTGTAACCCAGGAATTTTTTTCCCATAAGTGCACTCTTCATGAAGAGTGCGCTTATGGAAAACATTTTCCTGGGTTCAGTCTACAGCCTATTACTGAGGTTGACTGGATGGAGATCATAAGATCAGATATTAGACGAGTCAAACTATCTGTAACTTGCCAATATGTTACGTTTCAGGATCGCTGCTGTGCATGTTCTGGCCAAAATTTATGCAAAAAATGTGAGTGTCAATGCGGTACACTGCATAAGGGCTACAAAAAATAAATTGTAAAAAAAGTGGAACATGTAAAACTAGTTTTCATGAGAAAAGAAGAGACCCAACCCTGGTGTCGAACCTGCGCCCGCCGGATTGGCGTTACAGTAGAAGAAATAGCCAGATGCCCTAACTGACTGCGCTATCCGGCCACTTCTGTTTAGCAGAATGTGCCTGAGAATAAAGGCCTACATGGCGATCTGGGAATTACATTGCATGCCGGGATAGCATGCTGCTTATCCACGTACGACACCAATATGGCGAAAGAGCGTTGTGTGTGCCGGTCGAAGCAGCATTGGAAAACGGATTTTACTGGAATTTTTTGGCATATGTCCCTCAGAATTTGTTAGGGTAGGTTTGATCATTTCCTGTTTTACGACTTCGTTCGATTTGTGAGGGTTTTTTGGGTTTTGGGATGGCTGCAGGCTCTTGTTTACCGACACTGCATGACCACGTCGGCCTAGGCCTGTATGTATTGTTAACCATTCATTGTACTGACTGGTGCAGTTGCCATTATTGTATGCGGAGATCCTCGCCCTTCGGATGCTCGCGGTTGAATAACAACGCCATCTGGTCTTTGTCGGGGGAATATCGGGTTTGGAGACGGTGTTTCAACACCGACTAGGGCGTTTGTATTTCACCTACCTGCCGCTCTGTGGTGTGGCAGGTATTTTTTGTCAACTTGCGCGGTGGTGTAATGAATCTAGTTTAGCTTTAATGCTGTAGTTGGGGTCATTGCGTGGTGGTCTGTCGTGCATCAGTCCGTACGGCGGTTCGGCGGTACGTCCGTAAACTTTTGGTTTGTTAGCGCTCTAGCGCCTTTATTTTTTAGATTCGTCTCCCAGCGCCATCTTACAGCAGTGGTGGAGACGAATCTATATTGTATTAGCCTGTGGGGTATCAACTGATAGACGCACTCTCGCCCCAGGCAATGTCCACGTGGCATTGTCCCATGTAATGGAATACATCAATGACCTAGGAAATAGGCCAGCGTGTACTTGCAGTAATAAATACGTGATTTACTGTGACCTGCAAAGTGCCATGTGGTGAAAGTATAATCGTTATTCAGATATCTTTTAAGTTATTAAAATGGCCATTCGATACAGGTATTTCACTGACTGCTATTGTTCGACCATCAGGGAATACTTTTGGTCCAAAGGCGGTACTGCGAGTGAAACATTTGCGTCTAGGTTACTGTATATGGCACGCCATTTCACCCATCGATGCGCAAAAACGTTCTCCTCTCGCAAGAAAATGCCACTCATCCGCACCCATTTGTCAAAAAGGGGCAAACCTGTTAAGGATGTGATTCCTATTAAGTAAACTTTTATTCCCGTGAATTTGTATAGTTCCGCTGCCAGCAAAACGTCATTTGTAGTATGCGTAACGATTTACGCCTCGCCCTGCCGTATAGGATTTTGGGTATAGGCATGAAAAGTAGTGTGCATTATCTGCAGAGACAATGGGCGAGTTCAGAACACTTGGTGTGTTATGTGTTAGTGTAACAGATCTGCTACGCTAACCACGAATTCTGAACTCGATACAAACACTGGCGTTACATCAGTGTTAGTGTTACAGATCTGTTGAATCAATGCTGAATTTAAGGGCGAGCCATCATTGTGAATGTTGAATCAATGCTGAATTTAAGGGCGAGCCATCATTGTGAATTTTCATATTGCTTCAATCCAGGCCCCTCTGAGAAAAGCAACAAAGACACCCCCAGTTGACTGTTTTTATAGTCCAATGTGATCACTGTGCTTTATAGACACGGAAAATGAGGAAAGTCCCAAGGATTACAGCTTAATTACATTACATAATCGTAAACAAAGAAATTCACCAAACACGAAAAACAGGTACAATTTTCTTGGAGAGGAAGCATGTAAATGGCACATTGAAGGTGTGGCAACAATGTCACAAATCCATAGAACCTGGGGTGGCGAGGGTGTCCT
Organism: Notospermus geniculatus; assembly: GCA_002633025.1. NCBI lineage: Eukaryota > Metazoa > Nemertea > Pilidiophora > Heteronemertea > Lineidae > Notospermus > Notospermus geniculatus. The sequence continues at coordinate 149,470 of NMRB01001583.1, read as the reverse complement.
GACATGCTCTTCATGTACACCATACACGCTCAGTACAAAAAGGACAACCAGGAAGTCAAATCCAAATCCAATATGGCCGCCCTGTTTAGGAAAATCTGGGTACACGCATGGAATTAAAATGCCGAGTACTCTATACCTGTTGAAAATATCGGCATGGAGAAAACGCGGAATTCCACGGAATTCCGCTAGACATAATTTGGTGGTCTTCAGTTTATACAGCACCATTAAGTGGTGTGAAACTTGTCACGTGGATCATCCCCTCCCGTCCCCTCCCCTTATCTCTTATCATATTGGCACTAGCCTAGATACGAGGTAGCAAGGTGGTTGGGCTACAGAAATAATCCCGCTGTGGCTGCATTCCAACTGCTTTGCTTCGCCTTGTTATTTCATTATTATTATATCCTACATGTGTTAAGGCCAGTGCATAGTTTATTCCATTGTTAAAAGCTGATTCTTGGCGGATTTCCGTGGAATTCCGCGTTTTCTCCAGGCCGTGAAAATATTGCTGTCAAAATGGGTGGACTAAATAGAAAAAAACTCGAACTTTATGATCCACTTGTCGTTTGATCCTCAAAATGTACCATTTCGTGGGAAAGTGTACCGATTACTAGTCCTTTGTTTCAACTCATTAGCTAATTAGTGCGTTCCAAGATACATCTCATTCAATTCCTTTTGACTTATAGGCCCCGCAGGTGCCTTCATTTCCGTCATACAACTTGTACTTTTATGGTATTTTGACATCTTTTATTTACAACGCCTCACCACATTTCAAAAATTCACAACAATGGCTCGCCCTTAACAGATCTGTTACATAAACACCAACACCTAACAGATCTGTAACATAATCTGTTGACTTAATCACAGCAACCTCAGATCTGTTAAGGGAATTTCTCTAATTACTTTTTTATTCCACCAGGTATCTTCTCCCGGTTTTCAGAAAAATGATCAGTAAATCGGCCTCTACAAATGCAATCCCTTGGTTGTTTTATTCCTGTTTTGATATAAAAGTCATTAACACTAACCGCTAAGTGATTAAGGAGGTGTTACACCGTCTCGAGTTCAGAATTCTATAGGTGCGTTCACACTGAAATCGATTTGAAGCCGATTTCCGCAAAACGTTTACGGAAAACGGTGCGAGTGTGACACACCCGTTTTCACGCCGTTTTCAAATCGATTCAGAGACGCGCCACACTCAATTCGCATTAAAAATGTGCCTTCTGTGAGCTCCCGTCTCAACCAAGGCAGGGTGGATCAAGATCATGTACGAAAGCAGGAAAGGATGAGCCTCTCTTGCCCATTGCCAGCCGTGATCCAAACGGAGGAAAACCCGAAAAAAAATGATGATATAGGGCCATCGCCTAGTGATTTTTATCAGTGAAAACAGACCGCCAAAACGTAAGCACAGCAGAAGATGGCCACTGCACCTGCGTAAAACGCATTCAGGGCGTCACACACAAATCGATACCGTTTTAACTGAACCGGTTTGGCTTAAATCGATGTGAAAACGCATCAGTGCACCGTTTTCGCTAAAACGGTGTCAAATCGATTTAAAGGGTCTCTAGTGTGGCACCTTAAAACGATTTAACCTTTTAAATCGGTTTGAAACCGTTGTAAAAGCCTAGTGTGAACGCACCTTTAGTGTTACAGATCTGTCAAGTAAGTCAGCCGTCTTGTTTTCACTTGGAGATAGACCTTCTTTTAGAGATGTTTTTCGAAGATTTTATGCAAGCTATAGCCGTAGAACATTTAGAAAGGGCTGATAAGCATGTTCGAACGTCTGCTACAAGTTCCTAGCCACCGAGGTACACATCAGATTGACTGTAGGCCAGTTAGAGGAGATAACTGACGAGTTTCATGCATGTTGAAATCAAGGGAGAGCAAGGCATGTTACACATCAGATATGGGACAGTAGTGCGGCAAACCTGTGAGTTTCAGTGAATCATTTCCTGGCAAGTCTACAGATTACTAGGAAATGTTAACACCGTGTCAACAAGCTGTTAGCACCATGTTAACATCATGTTAACACGGTGTTAACTAGAGCACGGTCTGACATGCTGTTTAGGGGTCCCGGTTAACACTAACACTGACAGATCTGTTACAATAACACATAACACACCAAGTTTCCTGAACTTGCCCAATGGCAAAATCTGAATTTTACGTCTGCTAAAGTACTTCGTGACGTCATTACCGTTGCTGCTTGGGTGAGGATGATGGAATGATCTATTTTTAGATGGTGAACACATGTTTTTTGTTCTGTATCGATCTCACGTAGAATTCTGGCGAACTGAATCATGAGAGAATTGATTATTCAGTCACTTTACAATTTGCCTCATGATCCTTGCATTTTAAAGGTCATATGCAATAATGTGTGGACTTTGACAAGGCATTTTGCTGTGTTACGCATGTACGGAAGCCAGCTGCACTTGAAGTAAGCTAAATTATTAACTCATTGCCACTCACATACTTCGAGTTTCTTGAAGCTGCTGAAAGACCATTATCACTAACATTGCCGATTTTGGTACCAAATTAAACCTTATAAAGTGTAGGTTTGAACTGACCTACTTCCATGACCTAGTGACCTACTTTAAGACGAGTTGAGCCATGGTAGCCGTGTTTGGTATCAAACTAAAGCAAATGAAGTGTACGTTTGAACTGACCTACTTCTTTGACCTTGTGACCTACTTAAAGGCCAGTTGAGCCAAGGCAGTCGTGTTTCGTATCAAACTAAAGCTAATGAAGTGAAGGTTTGAACTGACCTACTTCCATGACCTGGTGACCTACTTCAAGACCAGATGAGCCAAGGTAGTCGTGTTTGGTATCAAACTAAAGCAAATTAAGTGTACGTTTGAACTGACCTACTTCTTTGACCTTGTGACCTACTTAAAGACCAGTTGAGCCAAGGTAGTCATTTTTGGTATCAAAGTAAATATAATGAAGTGTAGGTTTGAACTGACCTATTTCCATGACCTAGTGACCTACTTAAAGACCAGTTCAGCCGAGGTAGTCATGTTTGGTATCAAACTAAAGGTAATGAAGTGTAGGTTCGAACTGACCTACTTCCATGACCAAGTGACCTACTTAAAGACCAAATAGAGACGAATCTGCGCCATCACATGATGGCTCTAGTTGACGAATCTTTGGTGGGTGTATGGGCCTAAAGCCGCCCATACACGGCGCAATATTATTGCGCAATATGGGGCCCAAATGGGTGGTCGTGTGCTTCTAGCACGATAATTAGAAGAAAGATTGGCAATAATATTGCCCATTGTGAGCCTCATATTGTGCAATAATATTGATCGTGTATGGGCAGCTTTAGATCTAGGTCGAGTTCAATTTTGAGCACGGTTGGATTCCTAGTTTGGCCTCCAGGGGGCGTTTTGTGAAAAACTTCAAATGGCTATATTTTGATAATGGTTGGAACTATCATGTTGAAACTTTGTATACGTATACCTCTAGGTTATAGCATCTTACCGACAAAATGTTGGTGAAATCTGATTCTTGACTTTGCCACTAGAGGGGGCCAAAGCCCCAGTCACTGAAAGTGCTATTTCTCCCTAACCAAGAGACGGATTTTTGTCAAATTTTTATCATGGGTATATCTAATAAGGATACATAAGATAGTACTCGAGATTTTTAATTTGACCTACTTTTCAAGGTCACAGATGTCAAAGTTCGTCTGAGATTTTGAAATTGGCTCTTTTTGTAATGGTGCATGTTCATAGTCAAGACATTTATATGGCAATTTGGCATGTTTGTTCCCAAAATCGCTTTTATGGAGTTACTGATGATTCCCACCACCATGCTTCAAGCCAAGCGGGCAGAGTGCCGTTGGCACTATTTTATTTCTAACATTTCTTACGTCATTTCCAACATTGTCGTTTAATTTCAAAAATATACTGTTCGAAATCAAAGCCGTTGCAGTTTGCAATATGTTTGAAATGATGACGAATGAGACCCCCCCCTCTCTACTCAAAAGTCGCTCTTTGAACTAGTTGGTTCAATGTACATGTAGCTGTCGAAATTCGCATCATTATGACGTCATTATTACATTCAAAGTGCATTGTAGGCTAGGCATCCAGTGTAGTCTCGGTGTTGCCACTGACAGGACATTGGCATTGGCCTTATCACATCTGGGATCTCTTCTATTATAGCGCCTGAGGAAGACCCTAATTAGGGTCGAAAATCTGGAAAGATTCGGAGACGAATTTCCGATTTATTTCATGATCTGATCCGTATTATCATTCAGTGACAAAAACTCAGGTGACGGCACCCAGAAGGAGTACAATTTCTGAATAGAGTGAACACAAGTGGTATTTGTGAACGAACTGCTTTCCTGTCAAGAATTCAAGAATTCGTGAATTCTGGAGATTGACTTCTTGCTTATTATCATTTTGTGTGTCAATTTGTGCTTTTCTTTATCTTGGCTGCCAAGGTCACAGATGTCAAAAATTCTATTTTTCAAGATGGCCACACGTGACGTTCATTGGGATTGAAATTTTAGCAGGAATGTACAGGATACTTGCATAGATATTTAGACAACACTGAAACATCGTAACATTTACTACCGATGCAGATGAGATATGGCCAAAGTCAATTTTCAAGATGGCCGCCTGGCAGCCATGTTGAAGTCCAATCGAACCGAAATTTGGCATATACTGTATCCGATGTGTTTAGTGGCCGCGGCCGGGAATATCGTCGTGCCTAGATTTTCCAATTATACACGTTCCCGGCCACCAACTAGAGCGCATAGGCGTAACAAAATTAATGTCCTTGAAGCGTAGCTTTACATAACCACATTGGTCAGACGTCCCATGTCGTTTTTGCCATAAAAGAAACGCGATCCCCATCCCGAGGTAGTTGTCGAACATGACCCTTTTAGGATTGCGTATCATTCACTACGGCCCTTTTGTTAGATTGTATTGTATAACTTGCCGGGAACGTGTGTAATTAGAAAATCAAGGCACGACGAGCTTCCCGGTCGCGGCCACTAAACACATCGGATACTAGTAAGTAGACGGTACCAAGACACATATTTAGGTGCTACCACTATTTATGAGGTGTGGGTCGAAGTACATTTTTCAAGATGGCTCCCTGGGCGGCCATATTTGACGTCGAATCTGACTGATATTAATCATATATTTATATGGTACCGCACCTATATACATATTTTGACAAGGTTAAAACATCCTACCTACTCCTATTTATAAAATGTGGGTCAAAGTCCATTTTTAGCTCACCTGGGGTGAGCTCTTGTCGTGGGTCTGCGTCCTTCGTCGTCGTGTTCCGTTAGCAGGGTACGTTTCGTAACCGCTGGAGCTATTGATCTGAAACTTGGAACATATATACCCCTAGGTCAGATGACCTATGACACCAAGTTTCGGTCCGATTCGATTCCACCAGGTGGCGGAAACCAAAAACACAAAAAGTGCAATAACTCCTGAACCAATGACTGGATCACCTCCAAATTTTTATCATAGGTGTATCTAATAAGGGTACACTACATATATAACGGGTTTTTGATTTGACCTACTTTTCAAGGTCACAGAGGTCAAAGTTCAAAATTTTGCCTTTAAGTGGCACGTTTCGTAACCGCAGGTGCTATTGGCCTGAAATTTGTTACATATATACCTCTAGGTCAGATGACCTATGACACCAAGTTTCGGTCCGATTTGCCTCTAAGCTTGGCCACCAGGTGGCGGAAACCAAAATTACAAAAAGTGCAATAACTCATGAACTAATGAGTGGATCCTCTCCAAATTTTTATCATTGGTGCTTCTAATGAGGATACATGACATAAGTAAGAAGTGTTTGATTTGACCAACTTTTCAAGGTCACAGAGGTCAAAGTTCAAAATTTAGTCATTTGGTGGCGTGTTTCGTAACTGCTTAGGCTATTGACTTTGTCAGATGACCTATGACACCACTTTTCGGTCCGATTGAATTCTCCGCTTGGCCACCAGGTGGCCAAAACCAAAGCTCAAAGTCCAGTAACTCCTGAACTGTAACTGGATTGTCTCCAAATTTTTATCAGGTGCATCTAATGAGGATACAATTATGACCCTGGCAGCAGTCCCTGGAACATTCGATTTAGCATTTGTCATTTGTTTTTCTGGTACGTTCACCCAGGTGAGCACATGGTCCATGGACCATTTCATTAGCTCACCCGTGAACTCTTACAATGGTGCAGCGTCCGTCGTCCGTTAGCAGGGCACGTTTTGTAACCGCTCGGGCTATTGATCTGAAACTTGGTACCAGTATATACCCCTAGGTCAGATGACCTATGACACCAAGTTTCGGTCCGATTCGATTCTTGGCTTGGCCTCCATGTGGCCAAAACCAAAAACACAAAAAGTGCAATAACTCCTGAACTAATGACTTGACTATCTCCAAATTTTTATCCTAGGTGTATCATATTAGGATACATAACGTATATAACGGGCTTTTGATTTGACCTGCTTTTCAAGGTCACAGAGGTCAAAGTTCGACAAAAGTAACGAACCTGTCACAATTTCTTCATTATTTCACCGAGCGTCTTCATATCTTGTATAAACGTGAATTAGAGGGGTACCTTCAAAATTACCGAGTTTCGGTCCGATCGGACATCCAATATGGCCGCCAGGTGGCGTAACCTGAAAATCTTCCAAGTGCTGTAACTCAGGAACGGCTTGACCCAGAGTGCTCAAACTTGATATTTACCTCCCTCTAGATGACCTTTACAAGCACGTCAAATTCCGCCGTGATTAAACTTCCAATATGGCCGCCAGGTGGCGTAACCCGAAAATCATCAAATGTCCTATAACTCAGGAACGACTTGACCCAGAGCGATCAAATTTGATATGTACCTCCTTCTACATGACCTTTACAAGCACGTAAAATTTCGGCCTGATTGAGGTTCCAATATGGCCGCCAGGTGGCGTAACCCGAAAATCATCAAATGTGCTACAACTCGGGAACGACGTCACCCAGAGCAATCAAACTTGATATTTACCTACTTCTAGATGACCTTTAAAAGCACGTCAAATTTCGGCCTGATTAAACTTCCAATATGGCTGCCAGGTGGCGTAACCTGAAAATCATCAAATGTAATATAACTCAGGAACGACTTGACCCAGAGCACTCAAATGTGCTGTGTGGCTCCCTCTAGATGACCTTTACGTGCATGTGAAGTTTTGGCCCAATTGGACATCCAATATGGCCGCCAGGCCCTTACAAAAATGTACCACAAAAATGTACCACGTGTAAATGACATTACCACGTGGTAATATCATTTACACGTGTAACATTTTTGTAAGGGGGTGGCATAAACTGAAAATCATTGAAGTCCTACAACTTGGGAATGACTTACCCAGATTGCTCAAATAACTGATATACCTCTCTCTGTCATTACCGGTACACTATTATGTCCAAACGGGTGAGCACATGGTCCATGGACCATTTCATTCAAGAATGCTTCCTGGCGGCCATATTTGAAGTCCGATCGGGTTGAAATTTGGTGCATTTGTGCAGGGTGCCTAGATATATCTTCACACCAAATCACAACACTCTATGTCAATTAAATAGCCATGAAATGTACCACCAACAGTGAATTTTGAACTTTGACCTCTGTGACCTTGAAAAGCAGGTCAAATTAAAAACCCTGGATTTATGTGATGTAATCTCATCAGAGGAACCCACCATAAAAGTTTCATGGTTCTAGCTAACAGCGTTCAGGAGCCACGGCCGAAAAAAAGTTTTCACAGAGCGCCCCCTACAGGCTAAAGTGTACAAGCAGCAGCGCTAAGTTTCCGTCCAGAGATAGTTTTTACCCAAGTGGTTTAGAAACGTGCCACCCCTGTTAGCGACGACGAACGGCACACCATGAGAGAAGCTCACCTCACAGAGCTGAGCTAAAAAGCCTTGCTTTGAAATCCAACCGTCGGGTGTCCAAATGTAGATGATAAATGAACCTTAAAGGAGCAAGGTTATTGGATCTCAACTCCGTTATTTGACGCCCGACCTAGAGGAACTACAAAAATGCATTACAAAATGTACGAAGTAAATCGCGTCAATTCGTCGACAACGTAGTTAGTCCCTGGATTGGAGAGTGGCGCGGTGGCGCCGGCTGTCGAGAAAAGGTGGCAATACCGTGCTCCTTTAAAATGATTCCATACAGTGTTACATGTAATTTCATCAAAGGTTGTGTATTGCACCTGTTTATGACTGTCTATTTCATTTTCTTTCATGTTGTTGATTTTATTCCAGACATCGACCCCTGGCTCATCATCAGTAACAGGTACTATATCCGTAAGCTCTCCTTGGACGGCCAGTATTACAACCTGATAAAGATGGGCCTTCTATTCTCTATTGACTTCGACTACGACATAAAAGAGGAACGAATTTACTTCAGGGACCGTGAAGTCTATAAAATCCATCGTATGTTCTTGAACGGGTCAAACGTGGAGGACATTGTCATGACTGTGAAAGACAATCAACCGTTTGCGAATGGGTTGGCTGTTGACTGGATTGGAAGGTGAGCTGTGTATCAGTTACATGTATTTTGACGTATAACCCTTGGCGCAGACAGATCAAATGTTCCAGCCTGCATTTGGCCCAACGTTATTTGGGTCTTAGCCAGATTGGTTGGGACATTCGGAACTTCCGAAGGCAACTGCTCGGCAATTTCCGTAGACACTCGCATTTCCCCTCGGACACAATTCCAAGGCAGCCATCTTGAATGCGCAGTGATTGAACGAAATAGGTCACACAAAAACGTTGCGTTATTGATGAATAATTGGCAGATTGGGTGGAATATCGGTATGTTTATATATAATATGCCTCAACTTATCCAGGAAGGTTGGATATCTTAGCAGGCCAAAATTCGGCGAAAATAGTCCCACGGTCGGTCACGTGGGTTTGTTGATAAACAACATGGCTGCCTTCGACTTGTGTCCGAGGTGAAATGCGCCGCCCAGTGGATAGATAAGCAGTTCGCCTCAGGTCGTTCCGAATGTGGTTTGGGACTGTGACTGTAATGCGACTATGCCATTATGTAGCACTGCAGCGACACTCGTCCCCAGTGGCCTCGAGCTTAATACTAGTTATACGCTCTCAACCACTGGCACAGATGGGGCCTAATCATGTTTCTGAACGCTAGATGGCGCAAACTGTCATCAACCAATCAGCGACCAGTATTTCACGCAACACGGGGAAAACATGAAACATTTTCTTATTGGCTGATCGTTCAGGGTGTCTATAAACCAAATACAGAAAATGGAAGACCCTGAACTATAAAGCGAAGCCCCCCCCCCAACTACTATAAAATGATGACCCAACTATAAAATGAAGACCCCACTNTAGTAGTAGTAGTAGTAGTAGTGGCGGTGGCGGTGGCGGTGGCGGTGGCGGTGGCAGTGGCAGTAGCAGTAGCAGTAGCAGTAGTAGTAGTGGGGAGGGTTATGTCCAGTTTTATGTGAATTGTCCACAGTTTTCTGTGAATAAGTAAACGGGCAGCTTATAGTGAAAGATGTTACAGAATGGTTTAAGTAGGACCTAAGATGCTCTGACGTGTAAAGCACCTTGTGTACATTATACAGTGAGTTTTAAAAAAAGGAAACCGAGATTAATTTGTTAATTTCTTGGACATCGCTAAGTATTTTGGAAATTGGCCAGGACCATTTGTTACCTAATGACGTCGTCTTTCTTATGACACCAAGAAATCCAATTTACTGTCACAGATGACTGAGCACGAAGCAGTTCAATCAACCATGTCAGAACTGGTCTTGCACCAGATAGATGTTTTGGTAATGAACCTTGTCTGCCCAGTGCACGGCTTTTGTTGGGCTTCCAAATTATGCAATCCTAGCATGTTACACATTTTACACTTGTTCATTTTCTCAGACCAGCAAAATCACGGTGTACAATCAACATTGCCGTACATATGGTCATCCTTGCTGAGTTCTTTCATGAAAATTTCACCAAAATGCCATGCAGAGGAAGCTCCAACTTGACCCCCCCCCCTCCTTCAGAGGATCTTCCCTTGTTTCACCCTCTTTTGCATGTGAAGACAGAGAGGGCTGATGAAAAAAACCTGCACACTTGGAGGATGGAGTCATCTGCCAGAATGTATATAAAGAGTAAATTGAATTCATAAGAAATATTTTGTTACTCAAGTTAGTATTAAAACGTAAATTAGTGACGTTATCAAACGTGCCGTGCTAATAGACGACAGTGGACACCGCAACATGATGACTATTATTGCTCACTGGTCGGCTGAACAAATGATAAATTATAGAGGCCGTGTAAGCATGTTTTGAAATGTCACATAAATTCCTGTTTGTCACCTGCACTGACCACTTTGTCACATAGTCACAGAATTTTCAAAAATGTCACAGTTACAGGCAAGTAAATTTTGTCACAGAATGTCACCATGCCACAGGAAATCCCGGGCATTCTCTGCATTTGACATAGCACCAGCAGTACTGAATGGCAGGCCGTCCACACGGACTAGGGTGTAGGCCTACTCCAATTCAGTGCTGCCACCTATCCCACGTTCCTTTGGTGCCATCTACCTTTACAAGGTGGATCTCTCTTGGATGACATTACATCGAAACTGGATCCATCTTCAGACACTCATCCAAAATCACTGAATCTATTTTGGTGTCGGACGGAAAATCATTTTGGTGTCGGACGGAAAATATTTGGGGGAGTCAGTGACAATTAGTGAAAGGGTTAATACAGATTTGGCATGTGCCATGTGGTCACCCCACATAACCATTGATAGGTTATGACATTTTCAAAAATTTAAGATCCTTTGTTTTTGCAAATAAAAAACCAAATGTACCTAAACCCGCCTAATGTCATATTTTCCCCCAAATCTTCCCATTTTCAGACCACTTATTGTACTATTTGGAATGCAAAATCACTTTTATCCCATTATAGGCTCTACATACTTTATTATGATAGCATAAAATTTTGCTTGATGGCTGTTTCTGAATTTTAATCAATTTAATTCTGTTTTCCGTCCGACACCAATACTTTTCCATAATTTTGGTGAAAAAGTGGCTACAAAATCATTATTTGATGACCGAAAGGACAAATTCATCAAATATATATAGCTGATATATTCTGCTATCAAGAAACACCAACAAAATGATTATAATATACAAATGAATTTTTCCACCTGATGATGACCAATTTTGAAACTGACCCAGCGTCCGTCGTCCGTTAGCAAGGCACGTTTTGTAACCGCTGGGGCTATTGATCTGAAACTTGGTACCAGTATATACCGCTAGGTCAGATGACCTATGACACCAAGTTTCGGTCCGATTCGATTCTTGGCTTGGCCTCCATTGTGGCCAAAACCAAAAACACAAAAAGTGCAATAACTCCTGAACTAATGACTTGACTATCTCCAAATTTTTATCATAGGTGCATCATATTAGGATGCATAAAGTATATAACGGGCTTTTGATTTGACCTACTTTTCAAGGTCACAGAGGTCAAAGTTCGACAAAAGTAACGAACCTGTCACAGTTCTTCATTATTTCACCGAGCGTCTTCATATCTTGTATAAAAGTGAATTAGAGGGGTATCTTCAAAATTACCGAGTTTCGGTCCGATCGGACATCCAATATGGCCGCCAGGTGGCGTAACCTGAAAATCTTCCAAGTGCTGTAACTCAGGAACGGCTTGACCCAGAGTGCTCAAACTTGATATTTACCTCCCTCTAGATGACCTTTACAAGCACGACAAATTCCGCCGTGATTAAACTTCCAATATGGCCGCCAGGTGGCGTAACCCGAAAATCATCAAATGTGCTATAACTCGGGAACGACGTCACCCAGAGCAATCAAACTTGATATTTACCTCCTTCTAGATGACCTACAAGCACGTCAAATTTCGGCCTGATTAAACTTCCAATATGGCCGCCAGGTGCCGTAACCTGAAAATCATCAAATGTGCTATAACTCAGGAACGACTTGACCCAGAGCACTCAAATGTGCTGTGTGGCTCCCTCTATATGACCTTTACGTGCATGTGAAGTTTTGGCCCAACTGGACATCCAATATGGCCGCCAGGCCCTTACAAAAATGTACCACGTGTAAATGACATTACCACGTGGTAATATCATTTACACGTGTAACATTTTTGTAAGGGGGTGGCATAAACTGAAAATCATTGAAGTCCTACAACTTGGGAATGACTTACCCAGTTGCTCATATAACTGATATACCTCTCTCTGTCATTACCGGTACACTATTATGTCCAAACGGGTGAGCACATGGTCCATGGACCATTTCATTCAAGAATGCTTCCTGGCGGCCATATTTGAAGTCCGATCGGGTTGAAATTTGGTGCATTTGTGCAGGGTGCCTAGATATATCTTAAACACCAAATCATAACACTCTATGTCAATTAAATAGCCATGAAATGTGCCACCAACAGTGAATTTTGAACTTTGACCTCTGTGACCTTGAAAAGTAGGTCAAATTAAAAACCCTGGATTTATGTGATGTAGTCTCATCAGAGGAACCCACCATAAAAGTTTAATGGTTCTAGCTAACAGCGTTCAGGAGCCACGGCCGAAAGAAGTTTTCACAGAGCGCCCCCTACAGGCTAAAGTGTACAAGCAGCAGCGCTAAGTTTCCGTCCAGAGATAGTTTTTACCCAAGTGGTTTAGAAACGTGCCACCCCTGTTAACGACGACGAACGGCACACCATGAGAGAAGCTCACCTCACAGAGCTGAGCTAAAAAGCCTTGCTTTGAAATCCAACCGTCGGGTGTCCAAATGTAGATGATAAATGAACCTTAAAGGAGCACGGTATTGGATCTCAACTCCGTTATTTGACGCCCGACCTAGAGGAACTACAAAAATGCATTACAAAATGTACGAAGTAAATCGCGTCAATTCGTCGACAACGTAGTTAGTCCCTGGATTGGAGAGTGGCGCGGTGGCGCCGGCTGTCGAGAAAAAGTGGCAATACCGTGCTCCTTTAAAATGATTCCATACAGTGTTACATGTAATTTCATCAAAGGTTGTGTATTGCACCTGTTTATGACTATCTATTTCATTTTCTTTCATGTTGTTGATTTTATTCCAGACATCGACCCCTGGCTCATCATCAGTAACAGGTACTATATCCGTAAGCTCTCCTTGGACGGCCAGTATTACAACCTGATAAAGATGGGCCTTCTATTCTCTATCGACTTCGACTACGACATAAAAGAGGAACGAATTTACTTCAGGGACCGTGAAGTCTATAAAATCCATCGTATGTTCTTGAACGGGTCAAACGTGGAGGACATTGTCATGACTGTGAAAGACAATCAACCGTTTGCGAATGGGTTGGCTGTTGAATGGATTGGAAGGTGAGCTGTGTATCAGTTACATGTATTTTGACGTATAACCCTTGGCGCAGACAGATCAAATTTGCCAGCCTGCATTTGGCCCAACGTTATTTGGGTCTTAGCCAGATTGGTTGGGACATTCGGAACTTCCGAAGGCAACTGCTCGGCAATTTCCGTAGACACTCGCATTTCCCCTCGGACACAATTCCAAGGCAGCCATCTTGAATGCGCAGTGATTGAACGAAATAGGTCACACAAAAACGTTGCGTTATTGATGAATAATTGGCAGATTGGGTGGAATATCGGTATGTTTATATATAATATGCCTCAACTTATCCAGGAAGGTTGGATATCTTAGCAGGCCAAAATTCGGCGAAAATAGTCCCACGGTCGGTCACGTGGGTTTGTTGATAAACAACATGGCTGCCTTCGACTTGTGTCCGAGGTGAAATGCGCCGCCCAGTGGATAGATAAGCAGTTCGCCTCAGGTCGTTCCGAATGTGGTTTGGGACTGTGACTGTAATGCGACTATGCCATTATGTAGCACTGCAGCGACACTCGTCCCCAGTGGCCTCGAGCTTAATACTAGTTATACGCTCTCAACCACTGGCACAGATGGGGCCTAATCATGTTTCTGAACGCTAGATGGCGCAAACTGTCATCAACCAATCAGCGACCAGTATTTCACGCAACACGGGGAAAACATGAAACATTTTCTTATTGGCTGATCGTTCAGGGTGTCTATAAACCAAATACAGAAAATGGAAGACCCTGAACTATAAAGCGAAGCCCCCCCCCCAACTACTATAAAATGATGACCCAACTATAAAATGAAGACCCCACTACTATAAATCGAATACCCAACTATAAAACGAAGACCCCACTACAGTAGTAGTAGTAGTAGTAGTGGCGGTTGCGGTGGCAGTGGCAGTAGCAGTAGCAGTAGCAGTAGTAGTAGTGGGGAGGGTTATGTCCAGTTTTATGTGAATTGTCCACAGTTTTATGTGAATAAGTAAACGGGCAGCTTATAGTGAAAGATGTTACAGAATGGTTTAAGTAGGACCTAAGATGCTCTGACGTGTAAAGCACCTTGTGTACATTATACAGTGAGTTTTAAAAAAAGGAAACCGAGATTAATTTGTTAATTTCTTGGACATCGCTAAATATTTTGGAAATTGGCCAGGACCATTTGTTACCTAATGACGTCGTCTTTCTTATGACACCAAGAAATCCATTTTACTGTCACAGATGACTGAGCACGAAGCAGTTCAATCAACCATGTCAGAACTGGTCTTGCACCAGATAGATGTTTTGGTAATGAACCTTGTCTGCCCAGTGCACGGCTTTTGTTGGGCTTTCAAATTATGCAATCCTAGCATGTTACACATTTTACACTTGTTCATTTTCTCAGACCAGCAAAATCACGGTGTACAATCAACATTGCCGTACAGTCAAAAATCTCCCGCAGCCGTACAGTTGATTTTAAAATTGCCGATTTTCGATGCATTCTCCTGCGAATTTCTGGGAGATATTGCAGCAGCGAGCCTTTTATAGTGTATTCGTTCACCTAGGGCTGTCATTTTGCCATTAGCAATGGTATTTATAGTAATTTGGCGTGTCAGCTTTGCCAAGCGTATGTGACCGGAACTTTCTCCCGCAGCTGTACGGCAATGTTGAATGTACACGCAGCTTACAACTGAGCAGCATGTGTTTGTGGTAACAGAGTGGTTGAGCTGAAGTTTGTGTTGAAAGGAATGGGGGGGGGGCAGGGGGCATGTCGAAGGACACTGGAGTTAGGTTGGGACAGAAATAACCACCCAAATGTTATATCATTGAATAAAAATTATGTTAAGGACACACGGGTCTTTCTCCTTTTTTAGGTATGAAAATTGTCGGAATTAGGCTGCGGTGAATCTGGTGCAAGACCAGTTTTGACGTGGTTGATTGATGTGCTTCGGGCTCAGTCATCTGTGACAGTAAATTGGATTTGTTGGTGTCATAAGAAAGAGGACATCATTAGGTAACAACTGGTACTTGCCAATTTCCAAAACATTTAGCGATGTCCAAGAAATTAACAAATTAATCTCGGTTTCCTTTTTTTAAAACACACTGTATAGCTGGGTCTTCGTTTTAATGGGGGTCTTCGGTTTATAGTTGGGTCTTAGTTTTATAGTAGTGGGGTCTTCGGTTTATAGTTGGGTCTTCGTTTTATAGTAGTGGGGGTCTTCGTTTTATAGTTGGGTCTTCGTTTTATAGTAGTGGGGTCTTCCATCTTCTGTCTTCAGTCTTCGATCTTCAGTCTTTGATCTTCAGTCTTCGGTTAAAACGATGTACGCGAGATCGGCAGTACTGCACATCGATAGTTCCTCTATTTCCCCTATAGCGGCAGCACTATATTTTATGAATGGAATTCCAAGTAGGTCACCTCATTATAATACTACGGAATTTAGCATGACCAATCAGCAGGGAGGAGAGTGACATGAGTGACAGGGATGTTGACGTCGACGATTCTATGAGTCAAGGATGGTGTTGGCCGGGGGGTCAACGACGTTCAGGAGGTACATGTACACTGCTAAGTCCTCATTAGTGCTACAACAATTTTATGTCTTCACACGCCGCCATCTGGCTGAACTTGCAGCAGTGACGCAAATTCTCTGGTCGGCCTCCTCACACTTCGGTTTTTTCGGCGCCATGTTTCTTGTTAGTCTGTCGATCTCGTTCTCGGAAATCCCCGTGAGATTTTGAAATTTTTCCGGCAGTAAACACTAATGTTGCCCAAATTCATTGAAATAATATTAATAAAAGATTTTTCATGAACGTTTTATTGTATAAAACGTCGACGGAACCGTAATTTGATGGTTCAAAGATGCTAGAAATCACACGAGATCAGTTTCAAGAACCCCGCCAGCTATGAAAGAAATTGGGGAGCTATCGCTGGTCGCGATAGTTGAACGAGATTTCATTTTCAACCTCAAGCGTACATCGCTTTAATAGACACCCGGTGGCATATTCACGAAACGCTGCTAAGCCTAGTTGGCAACTAAAAGTAGTTGACAACTAGGTCTAGTTGGGTTCTTAATGTTATTCACAAAATCTCTCTAGGCATAGTTGTTTCTAGGTTCAATGGCTGCTAACTTTGATCAGGGGTAACTCAGTTGGCTACATGTACTATCTGTCAATTTGCTGCTGGAGTATGAACAGAGAAGATAGCAAGGAGAATCCTTGAATTGGCGCATTACGCCGCATTTACATAACACGAATTTAACCCGGGCAGCACTGGTTGAACCCGGTGTAAGTGACCAGTGTAAACGCGCATATAAATTTGCTCCGGATCGAAAAATATGTTACACCGGCGTAGTTTACCCCAGCAAAAGTGATGAGGCACGCCCCGGGTTAAGATCTAACCCGGTGTAATTTCGTAGTCTAAACACGCACCCGTGGTGTGCCCCGAAGTCAACGCCAGTGTTGCAGGACAACTCTGAAATTGGCGCCTCCGTTTTGTCTGTATAGCGCATGCGTTTGGTTGTCATAACCGAGGCTACTCCGATTCTACCCCGGTTCCGTTTACATTGCTTTAAGAAATTTGTAACCTGATATGGTCCGAATCTGCCTCGGTTCTGATCCTGAGCAAATGGGGCTATCCAGGGAAAACTACACCACCAGGTGGCTCTTCTGCACTATAAGTCCTAGTGTCACTGTTTGCAACATGGCAGAGTATGGAAGGTGGACTGTTCAGAAACTTAAAAATAGAGTTATCAACAGAGGAGCGTCACTTACAGGCAGAAAAAGTGATCTAATCATTTTCAACCTCAGATGCCTCCATCATTGACGTAATCATCATATCAGACTTGATATTTTGTCCACCACACTCTTATCTGATGGCACAAATCGGCTCCTATAACCAGTTAACACCTGGAGCAATAGAAACAAGTTCTACCCTTAGGTTTTTATACCCTAGAAATCAAATGAGCTGATTATTTTTGACCTGAGATGTTTGGGTCATGGTGATATCGACGTTCAATATCACGAAATTTGATATTTTGAGATAACTTGCCACATTGTCAACTGATCAACATGAAACAAGTCTTAATTCATGCCTGCTTATCCAAGGACAGGATGTGGTAAAATTCTCAGCCTCATGTGTCCGGGTGATTGAGATATCATGAGATTTTGATATTTTCAAACTTGATAATTTGCAATATCTCTGCCCGTGGTTGAGGTAGAGACATGATATCACCCATACTTAGGTTATTGAGCATGCCCATTTTGATTATGTAATGACCTTGATGATCAGGTCAAGGTCAAACTTGATAATTTGGAATGTCTCTGTCTGTGGTAGCAGTAGAGGTTTGATAACACCCATATTTAGGTTATTTAGGATGCCAATTTCGATTATGTAATAACCCTGATGATCATAGGTCAAGGTCAAGGTCAGAGGTCAAGGTCAAGCTTCCTAAAGAACTGATAAACAATGAAACTCAATGAACAGAAAGTGGATAGTAAAACTTATAGTACAGCAGAGACCCCTATTATCGAGAGGCTGAAGTATATTCTGGATAGCCCCATTAAACCGGGTTAAATTCGTGTAATGTAAATGCGGCTATAGAGAATGTATATTTCAACACCGGAGGAACCCACTCGATATTTTCAACAACTCGGGAGGAAACAATGTAGCCTACGTTGAAATTGACAACTTGTGCTTTGGCCAATTCCCCATACGTGTATTTCAGTTTGGAACTAACTATTTATACTTGGCAACTCGTTAGCAGGGGCCATATTCATAAAAGCCTGATAAGCCTAGTTGGCAACTATTTTGAGCCTTAGCTGCCAACTAACCCCAATTGGATACTATTTGTTATTCATAAAATACCGCTTAGCTTAGTTTACTGATATGTTGTGTGCTAACTTTAGAGGTGATCTTGGGTACCTCTAAGTCACTAGTTGGCAACTACATCCTTCATTTGTATGTTTTGGCTAGACGAATTCTTGAACTGGCAGAGTTGCATCGTGCATTGAGGAGGGAAAGAGTAATTCAGAAACAGGCGTAATCCACTTGATATTTGCACTGATGATGAATTGATCAAGAAATGTCGATTTTCACGGGAATGGATCATGTTTAAAACGGATTTAATAGCACCCGAATTTCACCATCCAACGAGACGTAATCATGCACTATTTCCGTATCAGCAGGTGCTGATTGCATTACAGTAGGCCTATTACGCAACAGGAACATTTCAAATGACTGTTGGCGATCCCATACAAGTCTCACAACCAACATCCTGGCGAGTTGTCAGCAGAGGTTCACGAGCACTATGTTGGAAAGTTAACAACTTTGTTAAGTTGCCTGAAGAAGGGCAAGTTGATGTAATTAAAGATGGCATGGATTCGACAGGATCAGGAACTTTCCAGGTTTTATAGGTTGTGTGGATGGAACACATATTTGGATAATTTCACCTCATTTTAATGAGGCTGACTTTGTCAACAAAAAAAAGGTTATCACTCCATAAACGTTCAAGTGATATGTGACCATAATGGGAAATGGGTTAACATTGTGACAAGATGCGACAATGTTAATCCATGCCATCCCTATTGAAAGTGAAACTGACGCATATTGTTACCTGTGGTTTGGGGTACGGCTATGAGGCGCCATGTGGGAATTTAATTGTTTCCAAAATTATTTGGAAATAATGTCATTGTTTCAAACCATAAATGTACGTATTTTGACTTATTTCATCCAATAAAGTTATACATAAAACCATGAAATTATTATTCAAACCAGAATTTATATTAAACATGGTTTCATTCCCATGAAACTTTCACAAATTCATGGTTTTGAAAACATAACTTACTTTCAAACCATGAAGTTCATGAAATTTCATGGTTTGCAAACCATGAGAATGATATACAAAACCATAAAATCTGCAAAATTATTTGTTTTCAAACCGTAATAATGTGAACGCATCATGGATTGTAAACATTGCAAATTGCAAAAATCATGCTTTGCAAACCATGATAATCCGCAAAAGCCTGGTTTGGGAAAACATGATTAGTGCAAAACACATGGTTTGCAAAC
Source organism: Notospermus geniculatus (assembly GCA_002633025.1). Taxonomy (NCBI): domain Eukaryota; kingdom Metazoa; phylum Nemertea; class Pilidiophora; order Heteronemertea; family Lineidae; genus Notospermus; species Notospermus geniculatus. The sequence continues at coordinate 130,071 of NMRB01001583.1, read as the reverse complement.
CATGGAAATCGCCATATGATATGGTATGCGTATAATTGTATGCGCAGTGGAACATAGACTGGTCTCTGCCCTCGTTTCGTTCCGTTCCGCAGCACTCGACCAGTAGACAGCGGGCAGAGGATCGGTCCATTGTTCCACTGCGCATACAATTATACGCATACCATGGATTTGACTACAGTAGAACCTCACCTAACGGACACCTCAATACAGTGGACACCTCAATATTATGGACAGGTTTGTCCAGTCCCGAATTTTCCAGACTGGTGTCCGTTATTGATGGGAGTTTCAATATTGTGGACACCTCACTATTACGGACAGCTGAGTTCAGTCCCAAGGGTGTCCGCAATAGTGAGGTTCTACTGTATTTCCATGGTTTGTAAACCATGCCAGGTGGCGTAACCTGAAAATCAAGTAACTGCTATTACTCAGGAACGACTTGACGTGGAGTGCTCAAATTTGCTATTTACGTCCCTCTAGGTGACCTTACATGCATGTCGAATTCCGGCCTGATTTGACTTCCAAGATGGCCACCAGGTGGCGTAACCCAAAAATCATCAAAGTGCTGTAACTCAGGAACGACTTAACCCAAAGTGCTCTCTATGTGGCCCTCTGCAGATAATCTTTATGTGCATGTGCAGTTCTGGCCCAATCGGATATCCAATATGGCCGCCAGGCGGCGTAAACCGAAAATCGTCAAAGTGCGGTAACTCAGGAACGACGTGACCCAAAGTGTACCTACTCGGGAATGACTTGACCCAGATTGCTCATCCCTCTGTCATTAGACTGTTATGTCCAACCCGGTGAGCACATGGTCCATGGACCATTTCATTTTTGCAATGTTCATCGTTTACAATCCATGAGGATTTGATATTCATGGTTTGAAAACCAAGATATTTGCCGATTTTTCGTGATTTGCAAACCATGAATTTGCATGAACTTCATGGTTTGAAATGATTTTGTTATGGTTTGAAAGCAAGGTATGTTTTCAAAACCATGAATTTGTCTAAGTTTCATGGAATGAAACCATATGTTTAGTCTAATTCATGGTTTGAAAAATAATTCCATGGTTTTGTTTATACTTTTATTGGATGAAATAAGTCAAAATACGTACATTTATGGTTTGAAACAATGATATTATTTCAAATAATTTTGGTAAACAATTAAATTCCCACATGGCGCCTCATACACGGCAAACTGCTATGTTAACAACCGACTAGTCCTAGTTGACAACTATCTGACAATGTCCCTAGCAGGGTTTTATGAATATGAAAATAGCAGGAAACTACGGAGCAGGCAACTAGGCATTTGGCAGCTTGCTAAGGCCAAGTTGGCTGCTAGTTTAGCAGGGTTTTATGAATATGGCCCCAGGGTTCCTAGCCGTGTTTTGTGAATAGAAATTTGGAAGAGAACTACATAGAAGGCAACTAGTGATTTAGAAGCCAACTAACCCCTAGTTGTAAACTAACTTAGCACCATTTCGTGCATTGGACGCTGGTTTTCAAACCGAAGCTGATACCAAGGGTTAGTGGGCGAGTGGTCCGAGGTTGTCTGTGCGACCTGTACCCCTGGGGACGAGGTTGGCCATGAATCTTCAGAAGTGATTTCATGTTGGGGAATTCCAAAAGAGAAATCTGTTCCCCGCTTTCCAGGAAACTGTATTGGACAAATACCTTGGGATCTAAAAGGGGAATCATGGTATCGGAACTGAACGGAACGAGCCGCAAGAGGTTAATACGTGACGAACACCCGTGGAAATACCCGGCCGCCATAGCGGTGGATCCAAAATCAGGGTAAGATAGGATGATTAATTCTTCTCTCCCTATAATTTTCGCCATTTTTATCTCACCTGGGGTGAGCTCTTACGATGTTGCGTCGTCCGTTAGCAGGACACGTTTCGTAACAGGGATTATTAGGTCACTTGCACGACCTAACGTAAACGAAAGTTATAACGTATAATCCGTCTTACTGATAGGTGGCCCCACTGTTACTGTTGCAGTTAGCTAATTACTTCTGCATGTAGTACATTTTGTAATTATCGATCAAGTATCTTTAACAACATTTGGAAAGCCAAATGCTTGAAATGGCTATCGACACGTACGTAGTCATGGGTCCTTGCATAGGCCTTGATGTCGTTATCTGTTTTGTTAGTTTGCCACGAGGGTCAAACTCGGGTTGCGACTCATGTGTCTTTAGAACTTGCAGATATTGATTTGGTCAACAATATGAACGTGCCTAGAATAGGGTTGAGTTTAGGTTCGGGTTAGCATTTTCATTATGTTTGACTTTAATGATATTGGACTGGTCACAACTCAGTAGGCCTTGGTCGTGAGAAATACTTTGGTCAATAACCAAGTTGACAGGAGACTTGAATTGAGTAGATTAATTGTATATGTGGAGTTCCGCTGTTTACAAATACGTTATTCAGGGTGTTGACAAATGGTTGCATGGTTACGGCTAGTTTTGGTGACAGCACGATGTTGTTCAGTTCTGGAATAGCCGGCAAGGGATCGAGTTTGGAGTTGACCGACTTGAGCACCTTTTTGCCTGGTCCAACTCATGTTCATCATTTTCCGCTAGCTAGTTACGAGAGTGGGCTATCAAACTCCATGTATCGTTTTACTGTTGAGAACTACATGTAATACAGAGAATACATCAGGATTTAGACTTTTGGACTTCTTCATTTATATCCCATACACAGCGTGCCGACCTAGTGTATGCCATCGACACTAGGTAGGCAAGATCTACAAGACCTCTGGGGAATTCTGACGTTGTTTAGCGTTCTGCAACATTACCATTGTCTGACATTTTGTATTAAGTCCGCCCCTTTCCTTTGTCACCGTTAAAACTATACTACCACGTGGTAGTTGGTGGTTAAAAAATTAAAATTGCCAAACAAACAAACCAAATCATTTATCCATTGAACACGAAAAAGAAACCGACTACCAAAATGAAGGGGTGAGAGCTCGACCTTACAGATGGGTTCTTTGTATTTCTCTACGACACTCGATGCCTAAGTGCATTATTTTATTAGATATTACATCAGCTGGAGCAGGGTCTATCTGTTGTATTCTCACGCATTCACATATTTCTTGATGTGGATTTCAGCACCCTGGGGTTCTTTAAGGTTCTAGATAGAACCCTATAAAAGAAAGGGTTATTTGAAAGGCCAAATAACCCTCTTTGGAACCCCTTTTGCTAAGAGTGTTAGGGTGGGGTGACAGCGGTGGAGCGCGAGGAGCGGTACCCCGGGTACCGCTCCTCGCGCTCCACCGCCGTCACCCCACCCCACCCCACCGGGTAACCCGTAGCAAACTTTCCATGTCAGACCAGTCTTCAGTTTTCAAAAACATTGCGCAAGTGTCCACTCTCTCGTGAAAACGACAAGACCGTGTCTCATTCCCAGTTACAGACTGTGGCTAGGCCTACTCAATATTAACCCAACCGAGTGACCACGAATGACCGCGTGGCGGTATAGTTTTCACGGTGACAAAGGAAAGGGGTGGACTTATTACAAAATGTCAGACAATGGTAACAGTGGGGCCACCTATCGGTAAGACGGATTATACGTTATAAAGGCGGTGACAGACTGGTCCGTTCCGTGTGCGATACGTATCCGTCCAGTACGTGTCCGATACAGCAAAAAACGGAGGGCCGTGACAGACTAGTGCGACAAGTCTACATCACATGGTCATTTTAGCCATTGTTGCCTATCAAGAAGGAAGCGATTCGTCCGCGACTCGGAACAAAGAGAGCTGTCGAATTCAAAGAATTTTATAGGGATAATGTCCATAAAAGGTCAGCGTTGTGTGTCCGCAGTCCGTAAAAATCGCCCACCCGATTAAAGCAAGGTTCAGTAGATCTCTCTCATATCTCAACGTACGTAGACCTAAGGAGCAACGTAGACGTTGTAACAATGCCCTATGGTACACGGCCAGTGAATGGTCAAGCGCCGACATGTGACCACTGCACAGAATTCAATTATGAGCCGTTCTTCAATGGTAGGCGGGTCAGTTATTCATGAGCAGCGAGTGCGATCAGACTGCACTCTCTGGTCACGGCTAGGCACATTCAAGCAATAGTTATTGTCTTCTTTCACATTGCGCAACCACAACAGCCCTTTTGATCTCTATAGGCCTTGGGTGTGCTTGAACATTTTATTGAATCATCAAGGGTTGGTTTAATAGAAAAATAGATAGGCATGCGAAAAATGTACAGCTAATTTTTTCACCCCAAACCCCTGTTTTCTAAGTTCTTTATAGCGCTTATACTATCCATCCAACGGGCTGTTTGATGAAAAATTTGTTGCACACTTTTCGCATGCCTATCTATTTTTGGTTTAACCAATGGTTAACTTAGCCAACGTCTATTAAATCGGCCCCAAGTAGGGCTACATGTAATTCACGGCAACTGATCAAGGTGTATATAGTTTAGCCTTATTTCTTGTCGTTGACGGCGAGAGCCTGGCGGTGAGAGATGGACCGAATTCGACTGCGCTTTATTCCTCCACCCATACATGTAC
>NMRB01001583.1:94204-117877 GCA_002633025.1 Notospermus geniculatus | reverse complement strand
CCCGAGAAAATCGTCCACATGGCACCCAAGTACACCACTCAGACACCCATCTTCATCATGCCACCAGAACACTGCTGGTTCTACTTTTGACATTCTTCCACCTGTTGACAGAAGAAAGCTCTTTACCCTTTGATACCACTTCAGGGAAGCGTCACTCAAACCATACACACACTTGTTGAGAAGCCACAATTTTCCTTTCTGATTGGCTTCCTTCGGTGGTTTGAGAAATACCTGTCTGTCTAACAAATCTCCCTGGAGAAATGCGGTCTTTACATCCATCGAGTTTGGAGCCCATTCATTCTGCGCAATAATAGCTAAAATCATCTTCAGTGATTCAGAAGCACATGTAGGTGAATCTTTCTCAATTTCTCCTGTTTCCTCAAAACCTCTGGCCACCAACCTAGCCTTGGGGACAAGATCTTCTCCTTTCTGCTTCAACGTACAAACCCATCTGGTGGATATAGCTCTCTGTCCATTATCTTCAACCACTCGATATACTTCATGCTTCTTCCAACTTTCCAATTCTTTCTGTTGTGCCTCATCAAAGGAAACTTCATTGATCACCATTGTCCTCCACTTCTGGATCAGGGTCTACCGTTTCTAGGTCCCTCACTCTACTGAGATCAACCGACTGTCTTCTTGGCTCCATCTCTGGTTCTTGATATTCAAGATTGTACCAGTTCCTATGTTTTCTTGTCGCCTTACCAGCCCTACTGATCACGTCTGCCATGTACCGCCCATCATCCTCACCTAACTTGAACGCAACTCTTTGCCCTGGTTTGACTTTAACACTCCGAGTCTGCTGCACTGACTCACCAGGCTGTGATTGTTCATCACCATCAAGTTGCACTCTATTTCGGACTCCCTCCATGTCACCTGACTCTTGGTCCGATTCACTTTCATCCTGAGTTGTATTCTCCGTCTCAGGCCTTGATTCTTCCTCATTGTGTTCTGCGGTTTTGGCTTATTGTCCTCGCTTGTCTTATGTTCTCCCTGTTCGTCTCCATGCACCTTTTTCAATCTGCATACATGTACCTTGACAACTTGTCCACCATGTCTTACAAAGTCTATAACTCCATCCTGACCAATGACTTTACCAGGACCTTTCCACTCTTTCCCATCTGGTCTCTTATAGTACACTCGATCACCAAGGCGATATATTTCCTCTCTGCTGGTCCTGACCTGCTTCCTCAAAGCTCTCCTGATCCTCTCAGAGCACTCAGCCTGCGTGTACGCTTTCCTAGCTGAGTAGAGTGCAGCGACATGCTCACCGACAACTTTACTAGTGGTCGTTCCTTCCAGTGCGGGCAGTTTATCCGTAAGAACAGATGGCAAATTAGGATTTATCCCAAATACCAATGGTGAGCACTGTACCCATGCACATTACTTAAACTGTTTTTTGCCATGAGTGCCCATTGCAGCGCTGTGTCCCATGAGCATTTTCTGTCCTGCTTGACCTTCTGGACTATTTCACTCAATGTCAGGTTATGTCTCTCGCAGATTCCATTGCTCCAGGGTGCATATCCAGCTGTTGTCATGACATCTATATTTAGAACTTCCCCCATCTCACTTCATTGCTGTCAAACTCGCCTCCATTGTCACTAAAAACTGTCCTAGGTGACCCAAACCTGCTGATCCAATACCGGTACTTGAGAAAGTTTTCTACAAACACCGGGCTTGACTTAGTGTTGATCACAGATCCGGTGCTGTATCTAGTGAAAAGATCAATCATATGAAGAAGTAGTGCTGTATTGTCAAGTTTATGCAAATCCACACCAACAGTTTCATTGAACTCAGTGGCCAATGGAAGGCTAACAGCAGGCCTACTGGGAGTCTTCCTGAATTTTGCACATAATTGACACTCATCATACACAGTTTCTACCATTTTGAACAATCCTTGGTTGGTGATGCCTGCATCTTTAAGGAGTTTGTTCAGCCTATCAGGTAGAACATGTCCAAATTGGAGTTTCACAACCATTTGTTTCTGTTGTTTTTCATCAGCCTCAGTTATCAGCAAAACTTCATTCTTTGAGAGTTTCTCTGCTGTGCCCCTGTCTAACAGGTCAATACAATAGTGGCCCGTGGAAGTGAACTGCAACTTTATGTTTTCACCGAACATCACAGCTTCGTCCTTCGTCAAATTCAATACTGTACCAGCTCTCTTTAGAGCTTCCTTGCTGAGTAAGAGTGGAATACCACAGTTCACAACTTCCGCATTGATCATGAATTTTGTGTGCCCCAATGTTGCGGGAAAAGTGACATTCTTTTCTGAATTGACCTGAGCACCATCACCAAATTTGAACGTTTTCTTACTACTCCTGTCAACAACTTTCTGCATATCATTCTCTTCTAACCTTTCAACAAAGTCATTGTACCAATCTCTCCCGCACACTGTTCTTGTGCATGCTGTGTCCACTATAGCAGAACAATATGACTCAGTGACCAGGACTATGTTAGGATTCTCCTCTTCCTTGTCAAGGATCGTTAGATTACACTCATTGATTTCAAACACACTCTCCTCTTCCACAATCTTCACATCTTCATCATTGTGTTCACAATCCTTCGCCCAGTGGAAGGTGGAACCGCACACAGCACATCGAGTCCTTCGCCCATATTTGTTAATTGGGTTAGTGCCCCTTTGAGCTGATTTCTGGGGCTGTGTACGTGGCTGATTCTGATTCTCTCTATTGGGTCCCTGTTTCCTGTACCTCGCATTACCCCTAAACCGACTGCCATCGTCTGCACCTGTGTACAGAGCAGCTTCACTTTTTACAGTGATGCCGGAGGAACTATCAGCAGTATCCGAGTCAGATTTTGTTTCTGCAAACATTCTCTTCAGGGCTGATTTCATTTGGCTAAATTTCAGATCTGAGGCTACAGCTGTTAAAACTAACTGTCTCTCCTTAGTATCAAGCCCTGCACCATCTAATAACTTGAAAGCCAACACTGAATCAGGCAGTTCCATATCATGTTTCTTGCATTTATTGTGACGCCTTTCAAATTCGATAATATACTCAGAGATGGATTCACTCTGCCTTCTGTAACCATCAAAATTGGAGTAGGCGCTATACGCAATGTCAACTTTATCACTTTCACAAATTGAGTCCAAAGCTTCAAGAAGCTTCTTAATACCATCATCAGAATTGAGTTGATCGGCTGGGATTTCTAGTGCTTTCGCTCTGGCTTGCCCTTTTAATGAAAGAGTAACTGCTAATGCTTGTTTGTTTTTGTCCAATTGAGTCACTAACCTCCAAACTTCAAGCTCATTCTTCCACGTTTCATAGTTCCCATCTGTTTCCAACACAGGCGGATTTTTGTACCCGGTCGCCGCCATTTTGAATTTTTTTGAACGATGTTGCGTAGAAAACGAGACGGCTCAAAAATCACCAATATAGTTGCTTAGAACTTTTTCTTTACAGGTCTACCGGCTACATAATACTTAGATTCAGCACAGGTCCGTTGATCCTCCTCTCCTCTGCTACCATGAAAATTCGGTTATCTTACCGTATGAACTAGCCTACCAATGGAGATTTATCACTCGTGCTGTTTCTTCGCAATATATCGATTTACGGTGTTCCTCAAACCTATTCGATCGGGTAGGGCCGGCCCTGTCTTCCACGTTTTGCTATTTACTTTGTTCATCAAATTGTTCACATTGTGTTCTAAAATCTTGTAGATAAAATCTTGACAATCCGAAGCCCTCGGCAATTCTAATGCAACTGACTCTAATAACAAGATGGTGTCCTCTCCAAACTTGTGCGCATGCTCAAATTAACATATTCTAATTATGAACTGGTAAACACAAATAACCACGTGTTGAACTGAAGATTAACACACGGCTTTGCCTCGAGGCTTGATTCATTCGCTATGAGAGGGCCGCTCAAGAATCAAAACAAACCCCACGAGCCATTTGCTTTAACGTAAACGAGCCGGTGCGCCACCGTCGAATGCGCGTCGACCAACGAGCGAATTTCGTCCCGAACCCATGTGCGATTTCCTAAACTCGCTTCTAGGACAGTTGTGCATATACTCGTAGTGTTGTGACAGTACGAGGATGACAGAAGGGAGAAAATGGCTGGCAGTGGAAGCAGTTAGGCCAAGGCCGAGAGATTATTCAGAGATTTCTTTCCCAATACTACTCCATAAATTAGCGTTACAAAACATATGCGTGATTCTCAAATGAATGCATTTGGAGTTGTTTCGTAGTGTTGTCTAGACGGCTAAAGCCACAAAGTATAGACAGATGGGTCATAATCGGCAGCATAGTCTCCGTTTCTAATCTGGGAATCTGTGTAGCAGTGCTGCGGAACGAAACGGCTGCGGCTGCGGGAGACTACACGCAGCATTAGGGATTCCCCCAACCTCGATGCAGGACAATGCTATAATATTTGGTTCTATGGTAATTATAGGCCTACATTACGCACGCCTGTAAATGAGGTTGCATTATGATTTCGGCCGAACTGCAGGGAGTGAATAGCGGTGCATACTGTGCGGCTTTAAACATTGATTAAAGCTGAACTGCATGAACAAAAAGCCCCCATACGACGAGCAAGAGAAATGCTAACGCACTGCAAACACCTCAAACGAAGGCTCACGATGCCAGGAGGACGCCACCTTATTTGTCTTCGAGCTGTCGAGGTGTCAACATTCTCTGGTGAGCTCCTGCTGAACACTTTTTTTGAAAGAAGAAAGTTGGACCCAGCTGGGAATCGAAACCGCGCCCTATTATCTTACACTCCTCTCGCAGTGTTTTGTTTCGCTCCGTACCTACGCTTCACAAACCACTGCTTCGAATGGCCGGTATTCTGCCGATTTACCGCCAGATGGACTATTTCTGTCCAACAAATCAGCGCCCGCCATCAGGCTGCAACTGAGCAAAATCCTAAAACACTTTCTCCAGCGTGGCAGCGGGAACAGTAGTGGTGCCATCTGGCGGTAAATCGGCAGAATACCGGCCATTCGAAGCAGTGGTTTGTGAAGCGTAGGTACGGAGCGAAACAAAACACTGCGAGAGGAGTGTATAATAGTGAGGTTAAGAAACCATACGTTAACGCTAACGCTAACGTTATTGACATCATTTTGACGTGACATCGAATGAATCTGTTGTATTTCTTCAGGGAGTGACGTCATTTTGACGTAATTAGCGTTAGCGTTAGCGTCAACGTATGGTTTCTTAAACTCACTATTATCTTTGTTCCACCGTCTTCCCCATTCTTCCCCCTTACTTGTTGGTAAGCTTCCCATGTTTTCTATTATTCGGAGATGTATATTCTTGGTACTTGTATTTTCTTGGTAGTACTATTACGTAAGTCGAAGGCCTACGTCTATGACAAAAACAAATCACGTCCTTGTCAGCTGGCTCGTTGGCCGAGTGGATTGAGTGGTGGATTACTGATCAGATGATCGACGGTTCCCGTCTAAATGACTATAATTTGTTTCTTTTCCGGAGATGTTGACAGCTCTGTTGCCCGAAGACCAATAAGGTGTCGCCCTCCTGGCCTCATTGGGTCTATCATGTTCTGAGTCTTCATCTGAGGTGTTTGCAGGGCGTTAGCATTTCTCTTGCTCGTCGTATGGGGCTTTTTGTTCATGCAATTCAGCTTTGAACATCGAAAACCACGGGAAGACACCGCTGCTTCGCTGCCCGGCACGAATGTACCGGGTATCTGTAACATTGTTTTACTTTATAAGCGTTTGTTTTATTGTTTAGGCTACATATAGGCTTTCTCTATCCTTGGCCGTAGGAGCCACTCCCACTGTGTGTGTCGAATTCCTGGCGTTCTCACTAAACTACTGTCGAAAAAAGGCGAGCTCCTGGGGTTGAAGAAAAAAGCAGTGTAGAATTCCTGGCGAAAGCACTGGTGGTTCTGGGTGCACCACTGGTGTCAAGTCCTGGGCTAGCAGTTTCCCTTCAAGTGTCGAATGTCTGAACGGGACAGGGGCTACAGACATCTCATTGACCGGTGCATTAAGCTCAAAAAGGTCCAGATGCTTAGACATGATGATTGCTTGATCCAAAAGCCTCATTTCATTTTGGAAGAATGATGGTAGATGCCACCTTTTCCATTTTCCGACTTTCAGTTACCTTTACTGGACATCCTTAGCATATCCTGCGTACATCGCCCGAGCCGGCCTCGATGGTACTGGTGGGAAGAAAATCATCACAACGAGGCTTGTGTACCCTTTAACCCTTACGATAGAATATGTGACCAGGAAAATATACTGGGGAGATTTTTCTTTGGGCCGCATCGAGTAAGTCTACACCATATACCAATCACCATAAACATACAGGTATGATTTGACCCTTGATTAGGTTAAGTTTTAATAATGCCCTTAATATTCAACGGCCTTTCAACGTTCATAACTCCGGAATGGCTTGACCGATTTTTTCCTCTGAAAAGTGGTTGGAGTGAAAAACAATTCTGTGAAAGTTGCATGAAAATTGGACCATTAATTACAGCGTTATACCAAATTTGTTTCTATATGACAACCAAACAACTTGCTATCTATGGCTGCCCAGGCGGTGGGTTCAAGAGGTCAATGTGCTATCCAGAAATCCAAATATTGCCCTCAGAATCCATATTAAGGAAATAACTGCAGTAGGACTGACTTAACAAGAAAAATACATCAAAACTACACCTAACTGCCCGAGTTAAATGAGTTATTTTAATGTTTTTTTATATGTTTAAAAAATCCAATGACATCAAATTTGCTGTTCACCGCTGACTGACATGGTTGTTAGGGTGTGTAGTCATCCTTTTCAAATTCCCATAACTTGGAAATGTGTGACCCGATTTTCATGCGGTTTTCAGTTTCCTGATGCCTTGTTAATGCTCTACAGTATTATGCAGACAACCAGAAGTTGATAAAACCGTTTCAGGTATAACCTTTAAGTCATGGGAACGCAGTTAGCATCCGGGGCGTTGGAGTACAATCCACATGATGATTTCTTTTCAAAAACTGACTGATTAGTCGCAAGCCCGCTGACACGATACTGGATACAACTTGTCACTTGGAAGTTGAACATCTACACAGTCACACTGATCATAAGTATTGCAACATCGGTTTTTTCTTAATTTTTCTTATGCCTTTACTACTTTTACGTCTATTTTCAAATATATATAGGACGGTGTTGGCAATTTAGATTGAAAAATCTCACTGCATGATGAAAATATCAAGCCATGAAAATGAAATACCAGAACATGACTAGAACTGAGAATTCACTGAAAGTGAATTCATGACCGCACCACAAAATTTAATTGGTTTGCCAGAAGCTGGTTTTTAGCTCACCCGTGAGCTATAGTCGTCAGTCAGCGTCCGTCGTCCGTCGTAGTCGTCGTCGTCCGTCGTCGTCGTCCGTTAGCAGGGCACGTTTCGTAACCGCTGGAGCTATTGATCTGAAATTTGGTACATATATACCACTAGGGCAGATGACCTATGACACCAAGTTTCGGTCCGATTCGATTCTTGGCTTGGCCTCAAGGTGGCCGAAACCAAAAACACAAAAAGTGCAATAACTCCTTAACTAATGACTGGACCATCTCCAAATTTTTATCATAGGTGTATCTAATTAGGATAAATAACATATGCAACGGGTTTTTGGTTTGACCTACTTTTCAAGGTCACAGAGGTCAAAGTTCGATAAAAGTAACGAACCAGCTGCAGTTCTTAATTATTTCACCGAGAGTCTTCATATATTGCATAAACGTGTATTATAGGGGTACCTTCAAAAATACCGAGTTTCGGCCCGATCGGACATCCAATATGGCCGCCAGGTGGCGTAACCTGAAAATCATCCAAGTGCTGAAACTCAGGAACGGCTTGACCCAGATTGCTCAAACTTGATATTTACCTCCCTCTTGATGACCTTTACAAGGACGTCAAAGTTCGGCCTGATTAAACTTCCAATATGGCTGCCAGTTGGCGTAACCCGAAAGTCATCAAATGTGCTATAACTCAGGAACGACTTGACCCAGAGCGCTCAAATGTGCTATGTGGCTCCCTCTAGATGACCTTGATGTGCATGTGAAGTTTTGGCCCGATCGGACATCCAATATGGCCGCAAGGTGGCATAACCCCAAAATCATTGAAGTCCTGCAACCTGGGAATGACTTGACCCAGATTGCTCATAACTGACATGCACCTCTCTCTGTCATTACACTATTATGTTCAAACGGGTGAGCACATGGTCCATGGACCATTTCATTTATTTTGACGTAAGATGGCGGTGTTCGAATGCTGCGTCTGTGACGACGAACTGGCAAACGATCGATCAGGATGTAGGCCTACGACATCTACATGTACGTCGTAATGACGTTGTGGACAACATGTGCAGGCACAACGTATGCTACGCTCGCCCACTGCAGGTATTAAACGGGTAATCCCCGATTCTATTTATAGACTACGGCGATTCCGATTTATTTTACCTGAAAAAGTTCATTATCTCAGCCAAATTTGAACATAAGTGCACAGGAACCTTTTCATCGCGAGAGGACAATGGGGAACCCGCTCACCGACGGCTTACTGGAATTTGCGCAAAATCAAAATGCGCAATGGGAAAATGCGCAACAGAATTGACCTCGATCCAGGCTTTCTTGCGGGTCCGATAGCATTGTGTGGGTAGCCTGGCCTCGAGTTTTGGGATTCCCAGAAATGCGCATGCATTATGTTGAGACGCACTCTGATGTGTGGATCGATATTACCCAGTGAACCGCGAAGCGCTTCGCTATAGCGAGTATAATGTTTAGGCCTACGTCAGTAGGCCTACTTGTGACGTTGTGTAGTGTAAATGAATGAACAATATGAAAAGTCCCATACCATACCAAAACAAAAGCAGATAGGAAGGTGGACTGTGGTCCCAACAAGTGGGTTCAGTGGGGTTCCCCGAAAGTGCGTGAGTTCACTCAATGAATGATATAATTTACATATTCCATAAGTTTGAACCATAACTAATGCCCCTGTACACGATCAAATTTTTCATCCAATTTTTAGCTCACTCGTGAGCTATAGCCATCACGCGGCGTCCGTCGTCCGTTAGCAGGGCACGTTTTGTAACCGCTGGGGCTATTGATCTGAAACTTGGTACACATATACCCCTAGGTCAAACGACCTATGACACCCAATTTCGATCCGATCTGATTCCTGGCTTGGCCACCAGGGGGGATAAACTTAAAACCTTTAAAGTGCAGTTTTGCCTTAACCGTTGATCGGATCATCACCAAATTTTTATGGTGGGTACATCTTATGAGGATACACGACATATCACCCGGGTTTTTGATTTGACCTAATTTTCAAGGTCACCGAGGTCAAAGTTCGAAATTTCATTGTGGGGTGGCACGTTTCGTGGCTATTTGTCTTGGATTGTTCAAATTGGGTGTGATGATGTATCTAGGTACCTTGTATGTCTGTGGCGGATTTCGGTCGGATCGGACTTCAAGTACGGCCACCAGGTGGCTATCTTGGAAATTGAGCATTGGACCATAGCTCAATAACTATTGGGGCTAGAATGTTCTGAACTTGAACAAGTACCGTATGTATCTTTGTAGCCTTCATGTGAACAGCAAATTTCAGCGTGATCGGACTTCACAGACCGCTGCCAGGCAGCCATTTTGGAAAATGCAACTTTGACTTGTGTGACTGATAAATGTCGTTCAACTTGAAAACCCGTATGATATATCATGCATCTGCATTAGATGTACCTACAATAAAAATTTGGTAATGATCCGTCGAATAATAAGTTAGTTATTGCACTTTTTGTCCATTTCAATTCAAATGGAGCCATCTATTGACTATTCAATGAACCACAGACACACAGAGACCAAGGTGGGGTCAGTCAGTACAGTGACCATGGTAACAGGTAGGCCTCAGCATGTCAGCAATGACATTCAGTTCTAGCAGTGTTCACCATGTTCACTGGTTGTGTGACTGTTATTAGGCCTCTGAGGCCTGTGCTGATTGCTGTGTCAGAGGGATCTGATGATGTTGCCTTTGTTTGGACAGGTAGGACTAGCCCTAGGCTTTGGGTTTTTGACACCTTCTTGTATCTTGGCCTAGGCCCTAACGTTAGTAGGCCTAGGTCATCAACTCATAGGCCTAGGCCTAACGTTACAATCATGATCAGTCAAAGACTTTGATGGGCCCAATCCAGGCCTAGGGCCTACGCCCCCCCCCCCCAAATAGTGGTACCGGTATTTTGATGGCAATGCAGTTCAAATGCCTAGCCTAGGCCTAGGCCTACACTTGAACATGCAGATCATCTGTTCTTCTGGGACATTAACCCTAACCAAGTTTCGGTCCGATTCTATTCTTAGCTTGGCTCCAGGTGGCCAAAAACAAGCCCTGCAACTTGGGAATGACTTGCCCCAGATGTTCGCTCATCCTCTCTCTGTCATCACTATGTCAACGAGTGAGCACATGGTCCATGGACCATTTCATTTGGAAATTCAGATTCCGGGGCGGGTCTATTGGAATTTCAGTGTATAAACCCGCATGTAGGCCTTTATTGAGCGTATTCAGAAAACTGGATGAAATATTTGATCGTGTAGAGCAGGCATTACCAAACGAAATTGACTGATAACGCGTAACCGTATGCATAAGGGTTCAAGAACGATGATCACGTCTCGGGTCCATGGGACCTGAGGCTATGTCTCGGGTCCATAGGACCTGAGGCTGAAACGTGATTGGCGAGACTCGAACGGAAGTCTATTCTTTTAATGGTGTGTTTTTGAATAATGATATCTCCCCTTTGCGCATTTTCCCATTGCGCATTTTGATTTTGCGCAAATTCCAGTAAGCCCTCACCGACAGGTCGGCGCTGCACGCGCTTGTACCGAAACGACGTCATTTTAGGTGTCATCAGGTCATTGACGTCATGTTAGGTGCTGACGTTGCGTCAGAAAAATGACACAAAAGACGTTGCTTTTATCGCCATTGTATCTCTTCATTTAAAGAAAAAAAGGAATGAGATTAAAAGAAAGTTTCATCTGCTACAAGGTGATGAAAGTTTTATTGTTGGGCGACCAACACAAATGGTTTATTTTCACGCCAGAAATAAATGGAAATAACGTTAGAAAAACAGAGACTTTGGTACAAACGCTCCGCAGCGCCACGTAGTGACGTTAGTGTGCGGGTTCCTCATTAAATCTTTAGACTGTGCAAGTCAAATTTGACGTGCATGCCCTAGTTTGACCGAAAACGTGGAGGAAAGAAAAAACGGTAGAGAAAAATGTTTCGTCCTGCGAAAACAATACTGACCACACCACTGAGTGGCGGTGGTGTGGTCATAAAAATGACAAAATCTTCATGAGATATTCAATCACTCTCCCTGTTCAGGACAATGAAGCCTGATGATAAGCATGGATTTACAAGCAAAAAAAGTTCAAAAATATCAACTGTGAACAAAGATATTTGATATTATCAAAAAATATCAAAAAAAATGAAAAAGGGAGATTTTGCATGAGATTCCGCTGCGCATGAAAAGCTGTCATCCCATGTGTCTCAGTCATACCAATTTCATCCAATGAAAGGTCACAGTTATCAAGAAAATTGAACTTTTCTCCAACTTTTTCACAAATTTGGTCAATTTTTGATATTAAATAACACGAAAATGATGCGCATTTTCAGCGCAATTTTTTCACAGTTGTGAATGAATTTTAATTGTTTTCTTTTGTAAAAATCTGGTAGTCATGCACTTCGTACTTTTCGAGATAGCAAAGTGGTCATGTTGGTGATGTTTTGATAGTCTGATATTTTCATGATAATAAATCCAATTTTCCTCAAAACTTTTCGAACCATCAGGTGTATAACAACTCAAAGTATCACATCCATATTTGGGAATCAAACGTTGATGACTGACTTCCGAGAAATTTAGAAAAAACCTATGTTGCAATACTTATGATCAGTGTGTGTACAACTGGCGGCGACTGGTGTATTCTTAGTTCCTGCTAGTCGCAGGGGTGCGTACATCCACCGTTTCTGATGACTGATCAGTTGCCTCCAATTTCAGCTAGTTCCTCCAAGTCGCCAGGTATCTCAGTGGCGACAAGTTGTATCCAGTCGCAAGTGCGATGTCCACCCCAGGGTTTAGATGTCAACACAAACCCATGTTTCAAATTACCATCCTTGTTTCCAGGTATGCAAATTATGATGGCACTAACCGGCAGGCCGTCATCCAATCGTTTCATTTGTGGGTCACGACAATTTCTGTGTTCGAAGACTACATGTACTGGTCAGATATCTCAAGCAAGAGAAGAAAGCACACAATTGAAAAGGCAAACCGGTTCAATGGAGCGAATAGACAATCCCTGAAAGAGTTGATTCATCATCCTCTGGACGTTAAGGTCTACCATCCACTCAGACAGATGAACAGTAAGAATCGCCTTGGCAGATTGTGACATCTGTAAAGCAACTCTCACACGTGTGACAGTTGGTCTGCGTTTAATTGCGATAGACAATCGCAGGTGTACTGTCGCAAATTAATGCAAACTATCGCAGACCCTTTGGAGGCAATCGCGTATAATCGTGGAATTTTGGAAATGTTCAAAAAAATTTAACCTTGTCGCAACTTATCGCAAAGCAACCGCACATTGTCGCATAATATCGCACGATGTTGCAAAAAATCGTTTATAACACCAGATTATCGGTGTCGACTGAAGAGGCTGCAGACAGAAAACCCGTATTGTCGCAAGATTGTCGCAGCTGAAATCGCAGATTGTCGCAAACAACCGCAAGTGAACGCCAAAGAACGCTGATTATCGTTAAGTTTACGACAATTGTGCGATACGTCTGCGACAAATCTGCGATAATTTCTGCGATTGTTTGCGTAACGTAGAAAAATACAATCGAACTGGTCCACTTTTGCGTTACATGGTCAAAGTGACCAATTTTTGAAATTTTCAATATGTTGAGCCAGGTAATAGACTAGAAATATATCCGCAAACAGAACTTTGATAACTTGCATATTTTAGGAGATATTAGCGTTTGTATGATCGAGCTTTAATTGAAAATGCATTAGAACCAAAACACATTTTGTCCGTTTTCTCAAAATCGAATCCTTCTCATAAAATTGCTCTGAAATCGTGACAGTTTGTCCAAATTTATCCTGTTTTTTTTGCAAAATGATCCTCAGATATTCGTCTAACAGACAAAACAAGAGAATCTGACGTTTAGCCCTTTGATTTATTAAAACAGGTGACTTAGAATTTGAACAATAAAACGATGTCCATATTTGACAACTTCCAATTAACAGCAAAGTAACAGCTCAAGATAGCACCCACACATAAAAAAATTCTAAATTCTATTTTAGCACTAGTTTAGCAGCAACCAGTTTAACTTCGAGTTTGAAAAAAGAGTCACGCCCACAGAGAAACAGAAGAAAGAGTGGCGTCATGGTCACTCCTGGTCAAGCAATAGAAATCATCACGTTTTGTCACCTGAATCCCCACATTCTCAGGAATAGGAATCCCTATTCTCAGGAATGACGACCCCTTCTCATCCCTCTTGAACAACAAATAGCCATTAGTTGATACTTTGCAGAAATGGAGGTACTGGCCAAAAATAACTGAACAACCCTTCGGGTATGTAAAGCCAGGCGCACACTGCCTTTGCGGCCTGCGATTTTTGACCGGTGCCTTATTCGCCGGCGTCGTTTACATGCGACGGCGTCCTGAATATGGTTGCGTCTTGGTGTGCGGGTGAACTTGCAAAAATATAGATATTCCGCAAGATATTCCGGAACGCTCCGGAAATAGCCGATTAATGACGTCATTTTGCGCTCGCGTATTGTTATTTTGAAATCACGTGACGCCAGGAAGGGACTATTTCATTGGTCAACTACCCCAAGATACGGCGGGAGGCGCCGGTGAACACCGCACATTGCTTGCGGTGGAGGACGCCGACGAATCCGACGCCGGCAAATATCAAATCAGTTTGATTCCTGCGATTATGGCTGCGCCACGGACCGCCGGCAAAAAATCGTTGCGATGTGGTTACGGCGTTCTCCGCACACCAACACTTGCGGCACTGCGATTCTTGACGCCGGTCAAAAATCGCATGCCGTAAAGCCAGGCGCACACTGCCCTTGCGGCCTGCGATTTTTGACCGGCGCCTGATTCGCCGGCGTCGTTTACAAACGACGCCGTCCAGAAAATGGTTGCGTCTTGGTGTGCGGGTGAACTTGCAATGATATCGATCTATACGGTAAGATGCTACCGAAGTTCTCCGGAAAGAGCCGATAATGACGTCATTTTAAAATCACGTGACGCCAGGAAGGGATTACGTTGGTCGACTGCGCCAAGATACGGCGGGAGGCGCCGGTGAACCCCGCACACTGCTTGCGGTGGAGGACGCCGGCGAATCCGACGCCGACAAATATGAAATCAGTTTGATTCCTGCGATCATGGCTGCGCCACGGACCGCCGGCAAAAAAATGTTGCGATATGGTTACGGCGTTCTCCGCACACCAACACTTGCGGCACTACGATTCGTGACGCCGGTCAAAAATCGCATGCCGTAAGGGCAGTGTGCGCCTGGCTTAAGGGCAGTGTGCGCCTGGCTTAAGACCAAAGTCCGAGGTAGTTTCATTTTGCAAAGTAACTACACCATCGGATGTGGTGTAGAGGAGCACACTAAGACCTAGGCCTACACCCTAGAGACATCTTATGTGAAAACTAAGAAACTGCCTGTTACCAAACCAGCTCCACACCCAAACAGACACCTCATGCCACTTATGGGTATCAATAGTATAAAATGTTTATCAGTGTCATATACTTGACGTAGAATGACTGTGAGAAAGTACGAAAAATGCTGCCTAACAAAACAGAAAATTCAGATCTAATGTAGTTCACTATTATCAGAAATATATTACTCCAGAAATATACAGGTTCCGTGGGGCAGTGACACGAGTTTTCATCAGGCGTTTTCTAACACAAAAACAGCCGTTTGTCGGTTATTCTTGGTGTCACCGTGAAGAAGAGATATTTTACTGCACACTGGCGTTTACCTGGCTTAAATATTCCAAATAACAATGCCGTTTCAGTCGTTTGAAACGTGCTTAGATTTGGTCCTACGATGCCCATTTTGTGACTGGCTCTGTGCCGGGCGTTTAGTTTACTCCATCGGCGCTAGAGGCCACTGTTAGCTGTTCCAGGAAATGAGTGCCAAGAAGGTCTAAAAATAGCATCAGTCCTGGCAGAATTCCCGGGGCTCGCTGGCACGAGAGTGGCGTGTGCTTCGCGGTACAATGGGTTACAAAGTCGATAGAAAAGGTAGAAATGGCAGAAGGGGATAGCGTTGGATGTTTCTGTTCCTCCGAACGGGCGCGTCTTGAGAAGTTTCCCTGTTGCTGAAGATTGTAGAATCGATCGGAAACCATTTTCCTCGACTGCAGACTCGAACTTTGAATTCTGGTGGAATAAATCCTGATGTCAGCGTGGAAATCACCCGAACGACGGCCGATATTCCCGCCACTGGATCGTCGGGTCCGAGCACTGTCGCCATGACACGTTTTCATTTCTGCATGAGAATAAGGGTCATCCCCAGCGACGACCAACAAACAAGTCTTTCCCTGATGCAAACACATGAATAGTATCAGAAATATATTACTCCAGAAATATACAGGTTCCGTGGGGCAGTGACACGAGTTTTCATCAGGCGTTTTCTAACACAAAAACAGCCGTTTGTCGGTTATTCTTGGTGTCACCGTGAAGAAGAGATATTTTACTGCACACTGGCGTTTATCTGGCTTAAATATTCCAAATAACAATGCCGTTTCAGTCGTTTGAAACTGCTTAGATTTGGTCCTACGATGCCCATTTTGTGACTGGCTCTGTGCCGGGCGTTTAGTTTACTCCATTGGCGCTAGAGGCCACTGTTAGCTGTTCCAGGAAATGAGTGCCAAGAAGGTCTAAAAATAGCATCAGTCCTGGCAGAATTCCCGGGGCTCGCTGGCACGAGAGTGGCTTGTGCTTCGCGGTACAACGGGTTACAAAGGTCGATAGAAAAGGTAGAAATGGCAGAAGGGGACAGCGTTGGATGTTTCTGTTCCTCCGAACGGGCGCGTCTTGAGAAGTTTCCCGTGTTGCTGAAGATTGTAGAATCGATCGGAAACCATTTTCCTCGACTGCAGACTCGAACTTTGAATTTTGGTGGAATAAATCCTGATGTCAGCGTGGAAATCACCCGAACGACGGCCGATATTCCCGCCACTGGATCGTCGGGTCCGAGCACTGTCGCCAGCATAAGGATTTTGAGTTCGGGAGAAGGGGCTTTCTGTATCAATGGCAAGGTAGTTGGTGACGTTTTCACAGCATTTGAAGGTAGTAATTTACTTTGGGATAATGTTGAGGCGCAACTTGACAAACTGAAAACACAATTCGCGTATTGCGCGGGAATTCCACGGACGGAATACGATTCAGCATGCAAGTGCGTGCGCTTCCTGCCGAAATATTTAGTTGACGACGGTCCGGATTGTGTCCGAGGGACAAAATGTGAAAAGTGGTTCAAATTTCGCCACAATGCTAGCAAGGAAGACAAGCGGTTGGTGGCAGAAGGGAGTGGACGCTGTGTTCACTGCAGTACGGGATTTAGAAATGCGAGAAAAGTTGCGAAGAGGACGTTATGTTTTAGTCCAAGAAGTCTGAAGAAAAGAACATCCGCAGATTCCTCGTACCCCTTTAGTTTTCTTTCTCCACCCAGTAAAAAGACAAGGTATTCAAATGTAAAGAAAGTTCAAAAGGCGGAGCATATGAAATTCTTGAGGTTCAAGCAGAAAATCGATGAAGAACTCACAGTGACACTGGATGATGAGCAAACAAGTGAGCTTTCCGAATTCGTCGGCAAAGTGTCAGAGGACAAGTTGGATAAAATTTTGGACGAATCTGTGGAGGGTATGAATCCCCAAGTGGACGATTCTGATTGTGCGGCGAGAAAAGAAGCTCTCAAGGCAGCCTTCCTTGAAGACCAGAAAAAAAATCGTAAGTACAGTATGATCTAGACAGAGTTATAGGCCTACTACACTTTTTTGAGATGACATTATTATATAACCACCACATTTTGATGCAGTTGAAACTGGCAAGTCAGAAACAGTTAGAAAAATATTTATCATAAGGCCTATGCTTTAGTGTTTTTTATCTTTTTTCAGGCCAAGGACATTTTGGGAATCGATGGAGCATGGCGACATATCGAATTGGTAAGTTCAACCTTGATTCAGGCTTTGTCATATAGTTTGATATCATTTCCTATTTTCATTTGATATCATTTGATATTTTAATCTTTTTATCTGCAATTCATTTCATAGAAAATTTTTAGCTCACCTGGAGTGAGCTCTTGTCGTGGGTCTGCGTCCGTCGTCCGTCGTCGTCCGTCGTCTGTCGTCCGTCGTCGTTGTCCGTTAGCAGGGCACGTTTCGTAACCGCTGAAGCTATTGATCTGAAACTTGGTACATATATATGATGCCCTGAAGAGTTGGGGGATATTCCAGTTGCCATCCACAAGTTCTTTGAAGCAGTATACGACAGCTCTTCTTCAAGACGAAGGGCCATAACTACGATTACCTCCAAGATCAAGCTGACAAGTATAAAGCCTTTAAGGATGGAAAGAAGGCTGCTGGTGAAACCGTTCCATTGAATGAGGGTGTACTCATCTTGGATGAGGTGAAAGTTGTCGGAAAAGTAATGTGGAATTCGAAGAGTGGAAAAATATCTGGACTTCCCATGGACTTAAAAAACTTTTCATCTCTCCAAGACCTATTCAGTACAGAAGACAAATCATCATCACAAAGGGAACCAGCTCAATATTTTCTGCAGTTTCTCTGGAGGGACTTGTCCTCTTATTTCGACATCATAGGACCTCACTACACATCGGCTAAGACAATGACAGCACAGTTCACAACTGCTTGCCTCTATGATGCAATTCATGCCTTCCAATTGTGTGGATTCAAGGTAGGACATTTGCACTCTTGTATAAAATCCTAGGTCATTTCCATCTCTGGCAAAATACGGGCTAGTCCTAAGATTGTTGGTGGATTGAAAAACTTGTCAGCCTACACTCTTCCAATGCAGAATACTTGGGGGGGGGGGGTCTACACCCTGCAGCTATTGTGTCTTGCATGACTGATATACTTCAGCAGACTGTATCTTACTTTTGCAGATTGTTAGTGTAGTCTTGGATGGAGCGAGTACCAATTTAGCCATGGTGAAGTCATTGACAGGACATGGGAAAGGAGCCTATGGCCTGAATGGTCCAGACCATGACGTGCATCAAGTGTCACCTTGGTTTCCTAATCCGGAATTTCCAGACTACAAAATATATTTTGTGATTTGTCCAACACATCAGGTACATAATTAGTGCTTGTCTTTGAGCTCTTTTTATGATATTAGAGGGGTGACTTCAAATGACAACTTCACATCAGCAATCAGTTTATATTCCTTTTCAACCTAATGTTCAAACGGCTATTCATTTTCAGTTGAAGAATATGATAAACCAGTTGTGGGCCAGTCAAGAAGAAAAGGCCAAGGCATTTCAGTAGGGGAGAGACAGAAAGGTTTTTGGATGGAAACAGATTGAGGACATGTGGGGAAGGGAGAAGGCACGACGTGAAAACTTGCAGATAAGGATGGTAAAGAACATGGTGAAGGCATACATCGACAGGGATGCATGGACTAAACTGAATGTGAAGCCAGCTAAGATTATGCAGGTGAGCGTAATTCACTTGAAAAGGAACTTATACCAACTTTAAACAAGTACAAGCAGAAACTAAATTCTTTGTTAGCTCACCTGGTGAGCTTTATTCATGATGCAGTGTCTGTCTTCCGTCATCGGACTCTTAGAAGTGGTCCCTGTTAATTTATTTCAGCAAGAAGCTGTTTTGGCCGAGATTGAAAGCTATGCAAATCCTGATGGAACGGCACCTCCAGCTGACCAAGAGGAAGCAATGGCCACACATGCTTATTTGAAAGCATGTAGTCAGCTCTTTGAGTTTGGTTTTCTAAAGAGTGGGCATGATGCCAAAATAAGTGATGTGGATCAGAGTGACATCCTGGAGAGCATCAACAGAGGATATGACTTCTTCAGATCTTGGATGGATGTTCTAAGAGAGGAGTGTAAGTACATGTACATGTATAAGAATACAGTGGAACCTCCCTTAGCGGACACCTCTGCCAGGAGGACACCTCTCTATTGAGGACACCAAAGTTCAGTCCCATCAAATTAACCATTTGTATTCATTTTGACCTCTGTCATCAGGGCACCTCTCAGTAAAGGACAGCATTTTTCAGTCCCATAGGTGTCCTTAAAGGGGCATGGTGTTGGACATCAAATGCACTATTTGACTGCCGACACAGAGGGCGCTACCTTGTGTATGAAGAGGAGCGAGACCAAAGTTCTGCGATGGGAGGATGATCCAGGCAGCATGTGGTAACAATTTCTTTATTATTGTAGTTGCAGACTTTAACCCAACATCACCCAAAGAGAAGAGATTCATTTCTTGGCAGGCCAGTACCAATGAAATATTCAGCGGACCTGGGACCAGATTTACGAAAGCCTCGCTGAATGTTAGCGATGCGAGGGCTTTGCGGAAGCTTTGCGAGTGCGATAACTTAGCGATTGTTGGTTTTTGCGAAAGCTTCGCAATGACTGCGCAAACCTTTCGCTATTATATAGTTATCGCACCGTTTGCGAAGGATCGCAAGCTGTATTTTCTGGCCTTCATACAGCGTGTACAGAGAACATAATAGCCAGCGATGTATTCCTTTAAGTTTGGATGGTGCGGGGAGGTTCCGCATTGTCACGAATTACGAATCTCGAAACGATTTCAGCAAGTTGATGATGTTACGTCATGGCTCGGTTTCTTCGTCTAAATCCGTGGTGATCCAATCTTCGGCCTTGTCAACAATGTGACAACCTCTCTAACAGCACGTCATTACCTTAACAGGTATTTCAAGCATTACTAGCGTCCAACGGAAATACCTAGTAAGTCACATTTTTGGAAAAAAATGAGTTAAGGCCAAATTCGTACTTACTTGGTATTGTTTCATCATAATAAACAGTTTTTGTTTGCAAAATGTTCGCCAAAGCCTCGGAAAGACAGTGGTGCACTTACTCGGCTTTTACGTCTAAGCCATCAGAATTGTGACTTACTACGTTTTTACCTTTGCAAATTCAGCATGAAATCAGAGGTAAAACATAGCAAATTGCATTTAATCCTGTTGTATGACATATTTTTAATTAGGAGTGTTTTCCACAACAAAACTCTTCCAAGTTGACATTCCACATAAACCCATTTTTCTCGAAAACAACAAAATGTGACATACTAGGTATTTCCATTGGACGCTAGATTAGTCCACCGCTATTAAAGTGTGCCAGGTATACATAATTATCACCCGTGTGCTCAGAAAAGCCGCCAAATATATTTCGCGTAAATGAAGACTAGCAATTCGTAATTCGTACATTAGGGAGTTTCCGCAACGCTTCCTCATTACGATTTACGAATAAATTATGTTTTGATTATGACGTTATCTTTTTGACGTATGACGTTGCGTCGTTTTCCTGACGTCGTGTAAATTCGTTTCGTCTTGACGAGGATGGCTGTAGGTCTTTGTTGGTACGAATAACGAATTGTTGGTAACTTTCACTTACAAGAAATGTTTTCTTGGGCCTGTCTCAGTATAGAGGTGACAATTGGATATACCTGGCGTACTTTAGCAGTGGAATAAATGCTTCAAATGTCAGTGTGAGGTAATGAATTTGTGCGAAATGGAGGTTGTCCGATCGTTCACATGGCCTAAAGTAGCACCACCACGGATTCTAGACGAAGAAACAGTGCGATGACATACGGCATGAACGTCCTGAAATCGTTTCGTCATTCGTAATTCGTGACGATGCGGAAACTCCCTAATAACGGTAATCCTCGTCAAGACGCAACGAATTTGCACGACGTCACGAAAGAGACGCAACGTCATACGTCAAAGTAATGACGTCATAGTCGAAACATTTGTATTTCGTTATTCGGAGATGTTGCGGAACCTCCCTATCGCCTATAAATGTATTGACGATTCGAGTTCACCCTGAATTAAATCCAATACTTACAAAATCACATGTCTCGGCATCCTATACCTTTTGGATTACCTTTAAATCAGTAAATGTCGCTAATGGAGTAAATCGGTTCAGGAACACCCTCTCACGACGTAAATTCCGCCGCATTTCCTCTTCGACAGCCAGTAGTAACGTCATGATGTTAGTCTCGCACGGTTTAGCGAGACCTCCAGACCTCCCGCTAAAATTGTGCCTTTAGCGAACCGTTTGCGCAGGCTTGGCGCGATCGCAAAGATAGCGAGGCGTTCGTAAATATGACGCCACATTTGTGCGAACTATTGCGAGGAAATAGCGAATTCGCAAATAAATTTAGCGTTGTGCTTGCGAATTTTTGCGATGCGCGGCCGTCGTAAATACGACATTTTCCTTTGCGAGGTCTTTGCGGGTACGCTAAGTTAGCGAGGCTTTCGTAAATCTGGTCCCTGATTGTTTGTTACATCAGATTCAAACGTGGTTATTACCATGATTTAGTTGTTAGTGTACAAGTAGAATCAATTATTCGGATGCAGAGGGCTCGGTCCTGCCACTTTTCCTCAAAATGTGCCTATGCATGACTCCACTGCTCATGTTTCAGACCTATGATCTCCTCAGAGTTTGTGTCTACTCATTCAATGAGTTCTGTCGGGATTACCTTCAACGCCACCCGGGATATTTCATTGCACCCCTGAAGCTAAATGGTAGTGCCGTTGAGACACTTTTCAGTCTATATGCAGCTGGAGCGAAACTTACTTCAGTGAATTATGCCCAGGCCAAGAGATCCAAGGCCCTGCAGAGGCAGGTTCAGGGGACAGATGTGAAAGGATACAGGAATGTCCCCCTTGTCTTTACACCCAGGATGTTCCATTAAAGAAGAAATCTAAGAAAGAGTACCGGTAGTCTGAAAATACATGTATTGACATTATCTACTTTTGATTTAAAGGGAGTAAGAAATAAACGTGGAGAAAAAAGAAGTGGGAAATTTTGCACTTTTCTGCGAATTTTTCAATTACTCATGTTGGGGTGAATTTTTTTCCCATCTTGAGAAATATCAACAAAAAATCAGACAAAATGTCATGTTATTTTTAAAAAGTTTCTCAAAAGGGGAAAAAATTCTATCACAATTTGAGAAATTGAAAAATTCGTCAAAAAGTGCCAAAATTCCCACGTCTTATTTTCCACTTTTATTTCTTACACCCTTATTGGCACCTGGTTACACTTTTGTAGAGTATGGGTCTTCACATTCTGAGTGTACATGTACATGTAACATTTTTGAGGCAAAACTTTGTTAAGGATTAAACTGACAAAATTAATGCCTGATGCATGAGTCACTTTTTACTTTTTTTCCCACGGCCTTTTCCTTTTCCGCCCGCACTCTATTTTCCTCGACCAGGGTCTGTCAGTGTGTACAAAGAGTCCCTGAGACTAGCTCCGCCTTTCGATCGAGTGCCCTTCTTCTCCGCCTCCCTGTCTTGAGTCACTTTTTACTTTTTTTCCCACGGCCTTTTCCTTTTCCGCCCGCACTCTGTTTTCCTCGACCAGGGTCTGTCAGTGTGTACAAAGAGTCCCTGAGACTAGCTCCGCCTTTCGACCGAGTGCCCTTCTTCTCCGCCTCCCTGTCGAACTCCCCTTTCAGGAATCCCCCAATCCTACTGTGTGTGTATTTCCTGATGAAAACATTGCTGAAGTCTTTGATGCTGTCGTCATCTGTGAACCGTCCAAGTCTTGTCCTTGTTATCTGGTTGCAGGCTTCATAAAGAGAACTTTTAGCCTTTACCTTTGACACCACAGCCTGCAAGACAAATGCAAATTTTGCAAAACTGCAAGAAGACGAGATGCCATGAGTGCAGTTTCTGTATTTATAGGCCCACTAAATCAATACCGGTACCGAGTAGCACAACCCGTGTGCCTTGTCCATTTTCAAGGTAGACATTGTAGGCCCTATGAGAAGCGTGTGGACCTATTTTCCCGCCAATGTTGCGGGGAGGAAGGGGGCATTGAAAAGTAACATACCTTCACAAGGTCATGTCCATGCTGATCTCCAGGTAACTCACTACGAATAGTGTTATCCAGATCACGCAGGAAGGGCATATACGCCTCGTGCATGAGGTAAAAACCTCCTCGGTCCCTTGCCCGGTGTTGGATTGGGATTGCTGCCGTCGTTTTTTCTGTGTTTGGGACGATGGCTGCGGCCAGCACCTTCCGTCTTTCAATATATTTCGTTTCTTTCCGCCTCTTCTTGCACAGGCGAAACATCTGTCCGAGACACCCACTGGAGAGAATCCTTAATCCCCAGGCTGGCTGTGCTGGGATGGGTTTACTTGCAGCAGCAGCAGGTGTTTTCGCCTTTTTAACGCCTACACCTGAAGGGCCCGCCACGGCGGGTGCGGCCGGGGTCGCCGTATCGTCAGCAGGACTCGTGCAGCAAAATCCATAAACGTGGCGGGAAATTGTCGCCAGAATGCATCGGAAGTCTTCGTCCTGTAAATCCAATGTGCCGACAAGATCCAGGGAACGGACCCTGTCCAGAAAGGTCTCCTCAAGACCCTTCTCACGAATGGCAACGGGCCATCCACTTCGCATCAAGATATCTAACTCCCCCTTGTCCCG
>NMRB01001583.1:71168-93401 GCA_002633025.1 Notospermus geniculatus | reverse complement strand
GCAGCAGCAGCAGGTGTTTTCGCCTTTTTAACGCCTACACCTGAAGGGCCCGCCACGGCGGGTGCGGCCGGGGTCGCCGTATCGTCAGCAGGACTCGTGCAGCAAAATCCATAAACGTGGCGGGAAATTGTCGCCAGAATGCATCGGAAGTCTTCGTCCTGTAAATCCAATGTGCCGACAAGATCCAGGGAACGGACCCTGTCCAGAAAGGTCTCCTCAAGACCCTTCTCACGAATGGCAACGGGCCATCCACTTCGCATCAAGATATCTAACTCCCCCTTGTCCCGCCTTCCCTTCTTTTGCAAAAGTTCTTTTCTGTCATTAAAAACCTCTACAAGTTCATTCAAAAAGTCCTCCAGCCAAGGAGCAGAAGATATTCCACCCCACAAAATACCTCTTCTTGGAAAATATGAACAATGTTTCTCATTTTCGGTCGCATTGACAACAAAATCCTTCAACTCGCCCATCTTCATCAGTGTCACCATCACTTGGCACTTCGCCAGGGTGACATACGCATAGATACATGTCGCGTGCCGATGAATCCATTGTAAACATCAGCTGACCTCTCGTCCTCGATTTCCTGGCCAGGTTGTTCCGAGAAATGCCAAATATGGCACGCGCTGAGCATCAGCGCCCTCTTGCCACAGTTGGCGAAACAAGAAATTGCCTCAAATGGCCGGCACATCGGTAGGCCGCTGTGAAAAACTCGCGTAAACAAGCGCATTTCTAAGCTTGTTTTTGCGGGTTCACGTTGTCGGTATATGGGCGTATTATACATCATTTTATTCAGGACGATCTGCTCCATCGATCTAACCTAAGAAATGACCGATAGTTCAATACAGTATGCTGAAAATTCGGCCTGAAATATGGCAATTTTGGGGATTTTCTGACCTGTATATTTCTGGAGTAATATATTTCCTGTAATATTTGTATATACCCATGACGACATTTACCCTTTCAGCTTTAGTTGGTATCATGCCAAAACCTGCAGGCGAGGTTAACGGGCAAATCTCAGGAGGGCTCTGATTTGTACATTGATTTCCCGATGAGGGTCAAATACAGAAATTCATGCGAAAGCTTCCAGGGGTAGTGGCATAGTCTTTATGACGTAGCCAATACACGTGGAGTTCCAGGATAGGTTGAGTGGAGATTGTCACCTTTTGGCATGTTTTGCGGTATATACCGTTCATGCATAATAAACGATGAGGTCAGTCTTGGTTTATCACATGAATACCTCCCTTCAACCGCAGTAAACCGCAGCGAATGAGGCATTAGAAAAGCGCCCCAGCGGGCCCCAAAATGTATTGCTGTAGAAAACACGCTGGTGACTCAGATTTTATCGTACGCTATGCACCTACTTCCGCTATAGCAGACGAATTTTTGGAAGTACACGAAAATAACATTTTTAGTACCTTTAGAGATCTGAACCACCCTGCCCCTATCACACACCCAATGAACTCGGACTGTAGTTCAACTACACGTAACAGTCTTTCTGAATAGTGGAGCGATATTGATCTAGGCGACGAAAGTGCATAGGAAAGGTAGGTTTCGACTACAGAAATAGGATTTCTTTCCTTCCAAGGATTCTTAGAAGAATAGTTTTTGGACAAATCTATAGTCCAACATAACGCTCATCTATGCTGTGAATGATTTTGATGTAAAGCGCTTAGATTTCTGAAAAATCACATTTTTGAAAAAGGTACCGTACGCCATTCACCTACTCGGTTTTCTTGTACCCACGCTGGTGATTCAAATTTTACTGTACGCATTGTCAGAATATCCGGTCCTGAGCTGATAGCAGACCACGCATTCACAAAATCATTTGTAGACTCGGAAGGAAAGCTGGATAGCCAATGGCTGATATTCATAAAAACTAGCAAGTGCTTAGAAGCATCTGCTTGCTAGCATCTGCTATCTCACCAAGAATTAAGCAGAAGCATGTGTATTTCTGCTATTATTAGTAGGCCTATTATACTACCTAGCACCGAGCCGCCAGCGCCGAGCCGCCTCCTCCCCAAAGTTAAGCTGACAACTCCTGAATTAAGGCGTCTGTGGCCTAAACGGGAATTGATAGATCAAAATTGTTTTCTGTAATAGAAACTAGAGAAAATTCTCTTTCCGATGATGCCAAAAAACCCAGAGATTGACTACCCTAAGTACAAAAATCCTTAAGTTGAAATCTGTAGAAGCAAAATTTGTGTAACGACTCCACCTTTTTAGAGTACCCAGTTCATGACACATGGCCTTAAGCCGCTCTCACACGTGCGACACTTGGCCTGCGTTTAATTGCGATAGACGATCGCAGGTGTACTCTCGCAAGTGAACGCAAACTATCGCAGACCTTGCGATAATATTGCAGACAGTCGCGTATAATCGTGAAATTTTGGAAATGTTCAAAAAATTAAACCTTGTCGCGTACTTATCGCAAAGCAATCGCAGATTGTCGCAAAATATCGCACAATGTCGCAAAATATCGTTTATAACCCCAAATTATCGGTGTCGACTGAAGAGGCTGCAGACAGAAAATCCGTAAATTTCGGCCGGGGTTTAAAAATTTGAAAATTGTCGCAGCTTATTGTCGCAGATTGTCGCAAACAACCGCAAGTGAACGCCAAAAAAACGCTGATTATCGTTAAGTTTACGACAATTGTGCGGTACTTCTGCGACAAATCTTCGATAATTTCTGCGATTGTTTGCGTAACGAAAAAAATACAATCGCACGCAAACTGTCGCACGTGTGAGAGCGGCTTTATTCACCCCCTTTGTTGTCCAACATCTCTTATTTATAAAAAAAATCATGGCCTGGATTTAAAGACATTCAACATAAAGCACAAGTTTAAAAACAACGCACACAAAGTGGTAGTGTTAACATAAAGTCGTCTCCGAATTTTGCAAATTTTCGAGCCAACCGGAGGCTTCCTCATACACTTTCTACCAGAGATCCCAGAAGTAAATAAGGTCCAATGATGAAATATGAAATATTTACTTCTGGGATTAAAGTGCCTGAGGAAGACCCCGGTTGGGCTTGGCGGTGGCGTTGGCGTTTCGGGGGCTTTTCAAAAATCTCCCTGTTGTTATTTCATGCTGCCTACAGCCAGACATGCATTGCACAGCTTCTGCAATAGAGAGCTTGAGAACCGGCTACTTATCCTTAAACCGAAACGTATACGTATCCTGATACGTTTACGTTCTCACAGATCCCTAATTCAATGAGGAACCCGCGTGCCGGAAATCCCGACAGGTCGGCGCTGCGAGCAGTGCGACCGAAGCGACGTCATTGACGTCGTTTTAAGTGTTGACGTTGCGTCATGAAAAAATGAGCTGTACATTTTCTACAGGAAAAATGAGATAAAGACGTTGCCGAAATAGTCATCTATGTCTTCATTTTAAGGAAAAAAGCATTGCAAAATTGCAGACATTTTCATCTGCTACAAGATGGTGTAAATTTTAATGCCAGTCGACCGAAAAAAGGGTGCTTTTCGCGCCAGAAATAAATGGATATAACGTTACAAAAAAGAAACTTCGGTCGCACTGCTCGCAGCGCCACGTCGTGACGTTAGTTCCTCCGGTTCCCCATTGAGAAAGCACAACGTAAGTAAAAAACGCCCAGTCGCCTGTTTCATAAAGTGACTTTAAGCTAATGGCACCCTTAACCAAATGGAAAATGCATTGAGTTAATGGTACCATAAGCTTAAAGTTACTTTATGAAACAGGTCATTCTTGAAACGACATCTCCAGACACCATATACATTGTACCCAAAATACACCCTAGGTGTCGCTGTCGTTCAACCGTGAGGAGCCGAGGAAGACGGATATCCAGTTGTTCCAGTATGGCGAGCAGTACTCGGGTCCGTATAATCAGTATATCCTTCTTTTTCGGTCTCTCACGGTTGAATGACAGCGACACCTAGTGTGTATCTTCGGTATATGGTGTCTCGAGATGTCGTTTGAAGAACAGCCAAGGGGTTTGTATTTGATCTACCTGCCGTGCTGTGACGCGGCAGGTGGTTTTTTGTGACTCTATTTGGAAGGGAAATGGAAATAGTTCGGCTTTAACAAGCAATATAAATGGATTTGACAAAAATGAAATTCAGTTTCTGCGATACCAACAACGTTGCGGGTTTTGACGTCTCCTTTTCAAGAGCCTAACGTTTTGGAAAGGCGTCAATACACTTTTCACTCTGTTTTGTGAATGTAAAATTGGAGAAATCGGTGTTTTTGTGCTGACAGACCTGCAGCGTAACTGCCAAACTCGTTGCATTCTCTGTGAGCACACCGACCGAATGCAAGTGGGTTATTTATCAGCAGCCTCCGCACACACTGGCCACATATTAGGCCGAAGTAAAAAGGGGTCGATCAGGATAGGTTTGTTGTTAATCGGTTTCTACTGAGACCGTACATGTATTCACGAACTTATTCATTGTGGGAAATGTAGCTAAACGTACCGAAAATCTATTGAACTACAAAATTGATGTAGTATTTAGCTAAATCAATCCGTTTCAGGACCGGGATAAGGATAAGTAGTAGGCGCTTCTCAACCTCACTAATACAGTCGACTTTTCGCAAAGCCCCCGAAGCGCCAACGCGAACGCCAATGCCATTGTTCGATGCCACGAAGAGAGCATCGAACAAAAGGATAGACGTTCGCGTTGGCGTTTCGGGGGCTTTGCGAAAACTCCCTAATATCCTGTTCGGTGTAACCGTAACGTTATTCATCTTTTCAGCTCCAAATCCATGCGGCACAAACAACGGTGGCTGTTCACACCTCTGCCTTATCGCACCCGGCGCCAAAACTTTCACGTGCGCCTGCCCAGATTATTTCACCCTTGATGTCGATGAAAAGACGTGTATTGCTAATTGCACGTCATCGCAGTTCCGTTGCGGTGGTGCCGATGATAAATGTATTCCACTTGAATGGAAATGTGATGGGAACAGTGACTGCCGGGACGGAGCTGACGAATCTGCCGATTGCCGTAAGCGAAGCTTTCTGAAAGGCTTGCAGGAGTAAAGCCCTATTTACACGAGCCGATTTTGTCGTACGACCGAGTCGTACCGTACCTATTTGTCGGGATCAGCTAATCTTTTTACACGTGACGATTTATTCATGCGTCCCTTAGGACCTCGTGTGTCATTAGGTAGACAACCATGGGGAAAAGCAGCCGATGTCGGGTGAAAATACAACACCCGACTTCTGCATACGATGTCGCACCGACAAGAAAATCGTCTCGGAAGTCTAGTACATGTATACACGGTGCGTTTTTGTCGTACCTCTCTGTCGGCCGACACAATCGTACGACAAAATCGGCTCGTGTAAATAGGACTTGAGGGTTACTGGGACAGACAAAAAACTGTCTCATCACAAAATCTTGGGGTATCCCCCACCCCCCTTGCATTTGTGTTACTTGCTGATGCCTGATTGTGTGGTACGCGCGCTGGTCACCATCCACGTAATGATCGCCTCTACGTTATTTAACTTCTAGCTCCAAGGCCAATGCTCCCATCATCATTAGGCTATAAGTCCGACAAAAAAATTGTTGGTTTTCATCCCCGCCCGCCCGTCAAAATGCTCCCGCCCCTAATTTCTTTTGATTTTTTATTTTCGGTAAAACGTCTTAAAGCTGACCTATCCGCACAAAAAGCCCCCATGCGACGATCAAGAAAATTACAAACGCCCTGCAGACACCTCAAACGAAGGCTCAGAACATGATGTACCACACAACGCCAGGAGGGCGCCACCTTATTTGTCTTCAGGCAACATCTCCGCATACCTCTCACACTAAAAATTGTACTCATTTATACTTATAGACGGGATTCGATCCGTCGATCTTCTGATTTGTAATCCACTACTCTATCAACTCGGCCAACGAGCCAGCTGACAGAAACATGATTTGTGTTGGTCATAGACGTAGACCTTCGACTTACGTAATAATACTACGAATAAGAGAAAACAAGAGAAGCCTTACAACAAGTTCGGTGACCGAACGGGTAAGACGGTGGAGCAAAGAAAACAGGGCACGGGTTCGACTCCCAGCTCGGTCAATTTTTTTTCTTTCAGAAAATTGTTCAGCAGGCGCTCACCAGAGAGTGTCGACACCTCTAAAGCTCGAAGGCAAATAAGGTGGCGCCCTCCTGGCGTCGTTGGGTATATCATGTTCGCGCCTTCGCCGTTGAAGTGTCTGCAGGGCGTTTGAAATTCTCTTGCTCGTCGAATGGGGGCTTTTTGTGCGGATAGGTGAGCTTTAAAAATGCAAGTAGCAACCGTCAAACGATGGGGATGTGGACACCCGGGCAACCAGGTGTGGCGGCGGCGTCTGACGTATACACCAAACTTAAATTAGGCCCACAAATAATTACTGCACGCTCTGCATACTGAAATTCACGTCTTATACTTACGTTTTTAAGGTCTTCATCGTTCCCCATGCGTTGCAACCTCAAACGCGCCTTAAGGGCGGCGCATACTTGCGATTTTTCGGGCGATTTTCTAGGCGACCACAGCAGCGACTGAACATATTTTTAGTTCTTTTAGTTTTTGTTGACTCGTTTGCGACCAATGCTTCCTTGGAAGATTAGTGATGTCGCGGATGACGGCATTTTTTGAACAAAATCAAAGGCCTCTATTTTGATAGTGGCTTGAGCTATCGCGATGAAACTTTGTATGTATGTACCTCTAGTTTGTGGTGACTTGCACATGAAACTTCGGCGCACTCTGATTCTTGACTTTGCCACTAGGGGGCCCAAACAAAAATATCAATTTTTTCCTTGTCAGATGGAATGCGCCTTCAGTTTTTGAAGGATGATTTTCATATTGCATACAGGTGTGTATGGCAAAAAAATCTAGGTCAAGTTCGATTTTGGTAGGGGGCGTTTTGTGAAAAAGTTAAAAGGGCTATATTTTGATAATCGTTTGAGTTCTTGTATTGAACCTTTGTATGTATTTACCTCTAGGTTGCAGTGACTTCCTGACGAAATTTTGGTGAAATCTAATTCTTGTCTTTGCCGCCAGGAGGCCAAAACCAAACTCACAAAATCTGCTAAGTACGCTTTGGTCACATATATTGTCAAATATGGCTTGGGATTCTGATATGGCTTATGCTTTCCACCACTGTGCTAAAAACCCAAGCGGGCACAGTGCCATTGGCACTATTTTTTTTTTACAAAAAAGGATGAAAACCACTTTTTTAGTCGGCCAAAGGGTAATCCTCTGCCAGCGGGTCAAGCCGTGCCATATAATAGCTGCAAGGGGATTCAATGCAGTTAGAGTCATACACCTATGACATTATCTTTTCAGCTACACGACATTGTCCAGGCGGTCAGTTCGAATGTGACAACCTCAACTGCACTTATATTTTCAAAATCTGTGATGGAATCGATGACTGCGGTGATAAATCAGACGAGAAAAACTGCTCGACGAAGCTATGTCTGCGTTGGCAATTCAGATGCGGGAACCGAAAATGTGTTGCGAAGGGTTGGGAGTGTGACGGTGACGACGATTGCGGCGAT
This sequence comes from Notospermus geniculatus, assembly GCA_002633025.1. Lineage (NCBI taxonomy): Eukaryota > Metazoa > Nemertea > Pilidiophora > Heteronemertea > Lineidae > Notospermus > Notospermus geniculatus. The sequence goes on along the minus strand of NMRB01001583.1, from coordinate 85,901 downwards.
GGTAGCGATGAGTTGCCGAAGAATACAGCTTGTGGTTGGTTAACAATCTATCTATTTAAAGCAAATGGCTCGCGGGGTTTGTTTTGATTCAATTGGGGCGCAATGACAGTTGGTCCTCAATATCAAGCGCCATTTTGAGAAAAAGGCGAAAGAAGGATTTTAGTTTAATGCGAAATGCATTAGGCAGCCAAACTTCGGTGGCGTATTCTGCTAAATCTGCCACTTCGAAATCAATTTGAATAGTACAAAATGTACATTTTGCCCGACTGAATTTGAAAATGCCATTAATCCATTTTAACAGTTTTAATGGAACCTCGTCCCAAGGTGCACGTTCGCATATTTGCACAGGTTTTGCATATGACTGGTGCACAGCGTTGCCTGGAGGCTTGATTCATTCGCTATGAGAGGGCCGCTCAAGAATCAAAACAAACCCCGCGAGCCATTTGCTTTAAATTCTCACAATCATTGGGAAACAATGGCATGGCTTTAATTTTCCTTGGATATACAACTGCGTATGGCGTTTATTACGCGTATGCCGTTTATTATACGCATGTAAACTACAGAAATGATATAATACGAGAGTCGCCTCTCGAAAATTTCGCAAATTTTCGACCCCAAGCGGGGTCTTCCTCACTCAGGCACTTAGTAAGAGACTACAGAAAAGACTTTTCTGCTCTGAGGAGATGGCGCTGACGATCAGTTTTCCCATATTTGGAGACGTGGTATTTGCATAATGCGGTCAAATCCTGGAATCCTCGTAACACAACCAATGAGAGCCAAGATATTTGGCAAGCTCGTTAGAGCGCCATCTTACGGGAATAAAGTAAACTTTTCACCCGGGAAGCTGGCTCTACGAAATGCCGAAAACGAAGCCTAAACAACCCATCTCTGGAGCGCTATATCTCGCCATTTCGGAGAACTGGCTAGTCAGACAAGTCTCATGTGGTACGGTAGGAAAAGACTTTAATTTTCGATTAAGATAGAGAAACCATAAATGAAATGGTCCATGGACCATGTGCTCACCTGGGTGAACGTACCAGAAAAACAAATGACAAATGTTAAATCGAAATGTTCCAGGGCCATGTATCCTCATTAGATGCACCTGACATGCCTGATAAAAAATTGGAGACAATCAAGGTACAGTTCAGGAGTTACTGGACTTTGAGCTTTGGTTTTGGCCACCTGGTTGCCAAGCGGAGAATCGAATTGGACCGAAAAGTGGTGTCATTGGTAACCTGACATAGGGGTGTATACATGTATGTACCAAGTTTCAAGTCAATAGCCCAAGCAGTTATGAAACGCGCCACCAAATGCCTAAATTTTGAACTTTGACCTCTGTGACCTTGAAAAGTCGGTCAAATCAAAAACCCCTTACTTATGTCATGCATCCTCATTAGAAGCACCAATGATAAAAATTTGGAGAGGATCCAGTCATTAGTTCATGAGTTATTGCACTTTTTGTGTTTTTGGTTTCCGCCACCTGGTGGCCAAGCTAAGGGTCAAATCGGACCGAAACTTGGGGTCATAGGTCATCTGACCAAGGTGTCTATATGTACCGAATTTCAGGCCAATAGCACCTGCGGTTACGAAACATGCCACTTAAAGGCAAAATTTTGAACATTTTCGTGTTACGCCACCTGGCGGCCATATTGGAACCTTAATCAGGCCGAAATTTGACGTGCTTGTAAAGGTCATCTAGAAGGAGGTACATATCAAATTTGATCGCTCTGGGTCAAGTCGTTCCTGAGTTACAGCACATTTGATGATTTTCGGGTTACGCCACCTGGCGGCCATATTGGAAATTTAATCAGGCCAAAATATGACGTGCTTGTAAAGGTCATCTAGATGGAGGTAAATATCAAGTTTGAGCATGCTGGGTTGTGCCGTTCCTGAGTTATAGCACTTGGAAGATTTTCAGGTTACGCCACCTGGCGGCCATATTGGATGTCCGATTGGGCCGAAACTCCATAATTTTGAAGGTACCCCTCTAATACACGTTTATGCAAGATATGAAGACGCTCGGTGAAATAATGAAGAACTGTGGCAGGTTCGTTACTTTTGTCGAACTTTGACCTCTGTGACCTTGAAAAGTAGGTCAAATCAAAAACCCGTTATATATGTAATGTACCCTCATTAGATACACCTATGATAAAAATTTGGAGGTGATCCTGTCATTAGTTCAGGAGTTATTGCACTTTTTGTGTTTTTGGTTTTAGCCACCTGGTGGCCAAGTCAAGAATCAAATCGGACCAAAACTTGGTGTCATAGGTCATATGACCTAGGGGCATATTTGTACCAAGTTTCAGATCAATAGCCCCAGCGGTTACGAAACGTGCCCTGCTAACGGACGACGACGGACGACGACGGACGACGACGACGACGACGACGACGGACGACGACGGACGACGGACGCACAACCATTGTATAAGCTCACCACAGGTGAGCTAAAAATGCTGGGCTAGTAGCGTTATTTATTAAAAGAACGTAGCTAGCGAAAATGAACTGAATTGGCGTATCTAGAAACACCGGAACGGAGGTAATGTAAGAGCTTGGAGGAATTATACTGTCAGTGTAGTTCCTCCAAGGTAAGAGTAACAGTGTAATGTAGGAGAAATGTAAGAGTTTCGATAGAATAATCCTTTAGATATCATAATAAACAATTTGCAACAAATTTAGCTATCAGAATCATGCCAATTTTCATCATCCTGTAGCTAATGATTATACATTTGATACAGTATTGAACAGTTTTTGTTATTTAAAGGTTACCTGAAACGGTTTTATCAACTTCTGGTTTTCTGCATAATATTCTAGAGTATTATTTAAGCATCAGGAAACTGAAAACCGCATGAAAATCGGATCATCCATTTCCAAGTTATGGGAATTTAAAAAGGATGACTACACACCCTAACAACCATGCCAGGCAGCGGAGAACAGCACATTTGATGTCATTGGATTTTTAAAACAAAATAAAAAACATTAAAATAACTCATTTAACTCGGGCAGTTAGGTGTAGTTTCGATGTATTTTTTTTGTTCAGTCAGTCGTACTGCAATTATATCCTTACTATGGATTCTGAGGACAATATTTAGATTTCTGGACAGCACAATTGACCTCACGAACCCACCGCCTGGACAGTCATGGTTACCAAGTTGTTTGGTTGTCATGCAGAAACACATCTTAAATTTGGTATAACACTGTTATAAATGATCCAATCTTCATGCAACTTTCACTGAACTGTTTTTTACTCGAACTACTTTTCAGAGAAAAAAATCATGAAATGCGTTTCAGGTAACCTTTAACCTACTTTTCGATTCCAAGGTCACAGAGATCAAAGTTCAAAATGTTGCACGTTTCGTGACTCTTTAACCTACTCTTCATTCCACTTCCCAGTGGCGCGAGGTTTTTGAACGATATCTCCGCAACGGCTGGGTCAAATTTGACATACCATACATCAATCGATTTGCTTTTTTGGCGCTACAGCGATAATCACTGTCATTTTCCCGCAAAACGTGACAGAAAAAAGTTCTTTCACAAATCACAGTTTGTGTTGACGTCCGAAATGGCGGTCATTTTGAAATGATGTAATGCATCGTGCCCTGCATGGCCCCCGATTCTTATAAACCATTATTAGGAACCATTGCCCTACCTGGACTTCCGTTCCTAGGTTTATACCAATCCTATATAAAAGGTACATGTAGGACTCTGATTGTACTAGGGGACTTTAGATTTCTTTTACAGCAGTGTCAGAAATCAAAGTCTGCCGTAACCGAAGTCCTTCCCCTTCTTTTGTATTAAATGCACAATAGAATCTGTATAGCTCTTTAATAGGACATGCATTCAAATACATGTAGCTAAAATATTCGGTCGCCGGCCAGCCGGTCACTCGTGGTGTAGTGGTTCGGAGACTTGCATCGTAAGCAAAAAGTGCGGGTTCCACTCCCTGTTGGGCAACTATTTTTTTGGTTTAAAATTGTTTTTTTTCTTGTCATGTTCGATCATTACACAACATTGTCTTTTGGACTTTGATTTCTACAATCGTATGTCTGTCAGACTCTGTTGGTCTGTGGACTTGTATGTCTAGAAAAGCATGTCAGGCGGGTTTGCATTCCGAGGAAAGCAGGTCCGGCGGACTTGGCATTCCGAGGACAGCAGGTCCGGCCGACTTGATTTCCGAGGAAAGCTGGTCCGGCGGACGTGGACGCCTGAATGGGCAAGTGAACGATGTGCCTGGCGAGGATTCCGGAGAAGAATAGAGCCATAGTGCGCTCTACCCGGAGTTATGCACTTTATTTTGCCAAGGATCATCTTGTCATGACTATTCCCGCAGGGACCAAATCACGGCCCCATTTTCATCATGCCGTACTTCGCGCAAGTTTTAAATTGCAACACTTTTAATTTTAGGGTTTTAATCTAAAGATAAGCCCCTGCTTAAACTGCCTACCCGTTCGTGCCAAAATATAACATCATTTTCACAGATTTTTTAAATTCTCACAATCATTGGGAAACAATGGCATGGCTTTAATTTTCCTTGGATATACAACTGCGTATGGCGTTTATTACGCGTATGCCGTTTATTATACGCATGTAAACTACAGAAATGATATAATACGAGAGTCGCCTCTCCAAAATTTCGCAAATTTTCGACCCCAAGCGGGGTCTTCCTCACTCAGGCACTTAGTAAGAGACTACAGAAAAGACTTTTCTGCTCTGAGCAGATGGCGCTGACGATCAGTTTTCCCATATTTGGAGACGTGGTATTTGCATAATGCGGTCAAATCCTGGAATCCTTGTAACACCACCAATGAGAGCCAAGATATTTGGCAAGCTCGTTAGAGCGCCATCTTACGGGAATAAATTAAACTTTTCACCCGGGAAGCTGGCTGTACGAAATGCCGAAAACGAAGCCTAAACAACCCATCTCTGGAGCGCTATATCTCGCCATTTCGGAGAACTGGCTAGTCAGACAAGTCTCATGTGGTACGGTAGGAAAAGACTTTAATTTTCGATTAAGATAGAGAAACCATAAAAAATGCTGGGCCAGTAGCGTTATTTATTAAAAGAACGTAGCTAGCGAAAATGAACTGAATTGGCGTATCTAGAAACACCGGAACGGAGGTAATGTAAGAGCTTGGAGGAATTATACTGTCAGTGTAGTTACTCCAAGGTAAGAGTAACAGTGTAATGTAGGAGAAATGTAAGAGTTTCGATAGAATAATCCTTTAGATATCATAATAAACAATTTGCTACACATTTAGCTATCAGAATCATGCCAATTTTCATCATCCTGTAGCTAATGATTATACATTTGATACAGTATTGAACAGTTTAAGCAGGTCCGGCGGACGTGGACGCCTGAATGGGCAAGTGAACGATGTGCCTGGCGAGGATTCCGGAAAAGAATAGAGCCATAGTGCGCTCTACCCGGAGTTATGCACTTTATTTTGCCAAGGATCATCTTGTCATGACTATTCCCGCAGGGACCAAATCACGGCCCCATTTTCATCATGCCGTACTTCGCGCAAGTTTTAAATTGCAACACCTCATTGCGAATGAAAAATATGTGCAGAATAGGCCTCTTTTGAGTTATGTACATGTATGTCAACCCTGAAGTTTTCGGTCTTTAATTTTGAGTAGGACTTGGGATCCTAGATTTCTATCGTAACGGAAGTCAGCCTAGGACCACTGTTTCTACATGTTGGACCTCTATTCCTAAGGAGGCGCAGTCCTAGGATATTGGTTCCTATGAATCTTGGTCCTAGGACTATAGTTCCTAGTTGTCCAGGACCGAGGACTTAGATTCCTGAGAGTTAGGGATGTAGGATCCCTAGGAGTTAGGGTCCCACGGACCCTACTCACCACACCGAAACATGTAGTGTGTACAAAACCAGCCATGGGCGCAGCCATCTTTGAAGCGTCCATAATTTAGCCAGGACTCTGTATAAGAATGCGAAGAAATTGTAAAATATTTCCTAAAATCTCTCGGTAGTGCTGGTGGTAGTGTTACGGACATCCAGGCGTGCCACAAACGGCGTTGTCTTCGAAGGGTAACACAACAGCATTTTTCTACCTGGCCCACAAACGTTTCTTGACAAGAATCGTTTAAACCAACCGACATTATACATTCTTAGTGGCCTGGACCCAATAAGGAGGTTTTTATTTCAATCAAGCATTACTTCTGTTATCCGCGCGACAGCAACTTCAACTTTGTTGTGAGCATAGCTATACTTAATAACTATGCAATGATGCCATTGCCAAATGTATCCATTGCCTACCAAAAAAGCTGTCGGTTTTCATCTGAACTCGACGATGACAAAATTACGCTGGCCAAGCTCACATCAATCATTATTCATAGGCTCAATCTGGCGTATTGTGTACGAGTGACACAAGGCTTTTGCGCCCAACTTTCGTCCACTGACAACGCCTTACCTCACTGCTATTTATCAGTTGAGCCAACCAGCGGAGTGGGGTGGAGCCTCATGAGTTTGGACATGAGAAATTGATTCTACCTTTGACTGCCGGCCCTTCGCCGACCAACTAATGGGCATGCGCAAGATCTACTGGGCATGCGCAAGATCTACTGGGCATGCGCAGCTTAGTGCATAGGCCTATAATGCTTTATGTTTCGGTGTGCAGTGTAGGACCTGGGTTACTTTCACACCGGCAAGAAAGACAAGTCCATTGACGTATATTTCGTCAAATTTGACCCAGCCGTTGCGGAGCTATCGTTGATAACTGTAGTATCTTCTAATTTGGTGGGATCATATTGTACATGTAGGTACCCTCGATGTGTGCAGCAAATTTACATCCAATTGTTCCGCAAATATATGGTTACCAGACTGCCATTTTGGAAAATGGGCTGGCATATATGTCATAAATTACTCAAGCGAGAATGTTTTGACTTTGAAAGGGGCTGGAAGGTGAAAAATCAAAAAGTCCAGTTCCGCGCCCGTAAGTCATACAGACTTCAAACTTGCAGGGATGATACATCATAGGGTGGAGACATCACTTTCGGGTAACATGGAATAGTTGCATGGTTATTACCTAATTAAATTAAACAATGGATTTTTCAGCTGCAGAAAAATCTGTGAAAATGATGTTATATTTTGGCACGAACGGGTAGGCAGTTTAAGCAGGGGCTTATCTTTGGATTAAAACTAAAATTAAAAAAAATATATTTTGTTTTTATGAAAAAAGGGCTTTGAAGAAGACACCACTTTGGGTGTAAACCATGGATAGAAGACCCAAATATTCTTGCCATAATCAGCACACCATAACACTGACATAACACTTTACAGAATATGGGTCAGGCCTAGGAAAAGGGACAGGTCCATTCAATGGTTCAGTCAATTTTTATCATGAGTGGCCTGTGACCAGAGGTGTTGGCAATCAGGGCTATTGTCACCTTTTCATTCATTGATTCACTAGCCTGGTCTCACGTAGTCTGAAAATGAAATGACTGGCAAAGATTATGCAACCCACCCGATATTGAACTCGTCATCATAAGGTCAAGTCAGAAATGGATAAGCCTGGGTCACTGGAGTGTTTTTCTATTTTATTTGTTATGGACATTCCAACCATTATTCATATCCCCTCTTACAGGCGCAGAACTGGACTTTTTGATTTTTCACCTTCCAGCCCCTTTTGACATCATAATCAGATTAACTCAAGACTTGACCTGGAACATTTCGATTTAACATTTGTCACCCAGATGAGCATATGGTCCATGGATCATTTCATTCAGTGTGTGCTGAAAACTAGTCTGTTTAAATCATTTGGAGCTCGATTGGCGTATGTCAATCAAACCCCTAGTAACCGGACAACAATGGACTTAGGGTTCACTCTTAACGGTCCAGCACACATTGTTTTCTAACCAGCTGAACCTTGGTTCGAAATAGAACGTGCAACTAGAATACAGGCATAGGCATGTGATTGGCTGGAAGTGTCCTGTCAATAAAACGCATTTCAATAGCCAGACTTCACTAACAATATCAAGGTCTGCCTGAAAACCAAAGATCCTCCGATCGAGCTCCAGATGATTTAAAGTCCCAGCTTCAAGTCCAGCAGCATCAATTACTTGATGCAACTGGTTCAATAATGAACAAAAATGTCAACCGGCTGATGGTTTGTTTGAAATTCCTACTGACTTCATAAAAAAGCAGACTTTTTGAGGGCCCCAAGAGTGCCCGCCCGAACAAAAAAATGACTGAGAGTGAAGTGGATCCCAAACAGGAAGTGACGTAAACTCAGGAAAAATGGCCGACTCGCAGGGTATTTCGGGAAAAGGCCCGTTTATACAGAGCGCGACCGCGACTGCGACCGCGACCGCGGCAGCCGCTGTGTATAAACGAAAACGCCGTGGTCGCCTGGAAATATGCCAGGACCACATTGAAGTTCACATTACAAAAAAGAGTGTCGCGCGGCATTTTCAAAAATTTCGCTCTGGAGGCAATCTCTGCGCTACGGTACGGTGGCCCAAACATGCCGCGCGACCAAAATTTTGGTTGCGGCCGCGGTCGCGTTGTGTGTAAACGTTCCCATTCATTTTACATTTGATCAATCCGATGCGGCTGCCGCGGTCGCGGTCGCAGTCGCGGTCTGTATAAACGGGCCTTTATAGGCCTACACCTGCTGCAGAGGTGCAGCGAAATGAGCCGTGCATGCTCCAATGACGTTACGTCAAACAATGGTGTGGCGTACTTCACACGAGTCACGTCACGGTCGGCTCACACCTCTGCGTCCTGTGTACTACCTGTGACGACGTCGTCGTCAGGGCGGTCATGGCAGTGTTGCAGCTGGGCTGCTTCCTTCTACAGCAGGCCTTTTGGACGATTCGCGTTGTTTTCACCCGGGTTTTCAATTCAATCCAGCTGCTATCGTTCAATAACTTACAGACCTAGGTGACTTTTTGAATTTTCATGCGCTCAAGTGTAGTACGCCCCACTGAAACTTTGAATCGACAACAAAATGGCGACGATGAGACCTTAGCCCGATGTTGGCCGATTGGTTCCGAATTCCTGAGTTGACGTCATCATTCCGAAGATTACCGGACGTTTCCGATCTCATTCTGTGCCTTTTGTGTTTTAGGGACACAAAACTTCATTGCACTTTATTTAATCAACGAAGTCATTTTGGTCGAAAATGCACATCTTATCCAAAGTATATGATCATTATGAACTAAATGAAGCGTGCCTGGACGGGGGATGAAGCTGGGACTTTAAACCTACTATAGGTCATGATTCGTTGAAGTACTTATCTGAGTACGGTATCGAGGTCTAATCTTGATTCTTTGAAATACGCAAATGCGCAAATAGCAAGCATTTTGGGGACTTCGCGAGGCTATGTAACCTCCACTGCATTCTCTAACGCTTTGAAAGTACCGTAAAATTCGGTACAGAGGGGCTTTAAGGTCTTGCGATACATATGCGAAAATTTTGGGATCCTGGAAATCAATGCTGCATAAGTCGACGGCGTCGGGAAATATCGTACTATTCTTGCCTTTCTATGATGTATCTATCCCTTATCTGTCGATTTATGTAAAAAGTAACATGATAGTAAGTACAGTACACTGATTAACGAAGGTTAATTACTACCCTATATTTTTTCAGTAGATTTGACGCCATTTGCATCATATTAGGACTGAGAGGCCAATTTTTGGACACATGGTGTATCAAAGTTGCCCCGATAGCTGCACAGAGGGATTTCTCAAAATTCATCCTCTATTAACTTTAATTGGCTAATTAGTCCCCGAAAATGGTGCAAAAATGATTTTTTGCAATATCTTTGCGGAAAATTATTAATTTCAAAAATCCCTCTGTACAGCCCTCCGTGCTGATGAAAGGTATCCGATGCAAAAAGAATTTTCGAAATATCTCGCAAGGTGTAGAAATGAGAGCAGTTTTAGTGAAGACACCCTATGACAATACATGACATGAGTAGTATTCATATGTAAATAACCTACGTTGGGCAGCTCCTGACCTCTTCTGATTATAAGCTATTGAAAAATTTATTGAAGCTCAGCGAACCTCTTCGCCCAATACGTTTTTGAATCCATGTAGGTTTTCTGCATGCAGTGAGGTAAGAAATGTCATTAAATAAATTCAGGAACAACCTATAATGCGGGAAACCGCAGACCTGACGACATGCGGGGTTATATTCATCGAACCGTACTAACCACAAAGTCGCCGAGTCGCTGACATTTGGGCGCGAAAGCATATGTATCGGGAGACCTTAATGTACATGTAAATCCTCATTTTCTTTGCAGCCGTTCGAACTTGCGACTCCGATGAGTTCACTTGTAAAAACGGCCGCTGCATCCCAAAACTGTGGCGCTGTGATATGGATGATGACTGCTAACTTCATTGCACTTTATTTAATCAACGAAGTCATTTTGGTCGAAAATGCACATCTTATCCAAAGTATATGATCATTATGAACTAAATGAAGAGTGCCTGGACGGGGGATGAAGCTGGGACTTTAAACCTACTATAGGTCATGATTCGTTGAAGTACTTATCTGAGTACGGTATCGAGGTCTAATCTTGATTCTTTGAAATACGCAAATGCGCAAATTGCAAGCATTTTGGGGACTTCGCGAGGCTATGTAACCTCCACTGCATTCTCTAACACTTTGAAAGTACCGTAAAATTCGGTACAGAGGGGCTTTAATGTACATGTAAATCCTCATTTTCTTTGCAGCTGTTCGAACTTGCGACTCCGATGAGTTCACTTGTAAAAACGGCCGCTGCATCCCAAAACTGTGGCGCTGTGATATGGATGATGACTGCGGCGATGGTTCTGATGAACCGAAGGCAATATGCGGTGAAGATAATTTTTCAACCGAATTTACTCCACATTTACAATAGACTTAGTTATGTTTGCATTTGATGCCGTATGCACATGATCTGTGTTTAAGAGACAGCCGGGAAGACTAGAATTTTTAGGGTATATTGTGGTGTAGGCCTACTCTTGGCTTCTTCAAGCATGGCGTACACGGGCGACTACCTTTGAGGCCGATTACCTTTGAGGTCGATCAGTGATGTCATCCGCGACATCACTGATCTTTCCAATGCAGCATTTGTCGCAAACGAGTCAACAAAAAACTAAAAACATGTTCAGTCGCTGCTGTGGTCGCAAGGCAGGTCGCCTAAAAAATCACTCGAAAAATCGCACGTGTGCACCATGCTTCAGGTTCAATATGCCGAGGTAGATATGGCATTGTGGAAATGGGCATCCTAGCTACGATAGAGGGCAGCACACCGAAACTCGGTCCTATACAATGGACGGCTTTTGTGTGGGAAATTGATCAGGACCGCGGTGTCAGTTTCATTTCAATAGATTTAACCACTGGTGACACCTATTGAGGCAGTGAGCTAGGGTCCTCATTGAAAGTACATTGTATATACATGTACATGTACATATAGATGGTTCAATGAATGCAATTTACATAACGAGACCTGGGCTACAGATAGCGTTTCGTCCAGGGTGAGGCAAATACTCAATACATGCTGCCCTGTACGGTTGGGTGGCCTGTGTCGTCTAGAACTCTGTCAGTCTTTTCAGTGCAGAAGAAGTTCTTGTCTTACTCTCCAGGGACCTTATTCACAAAGCATCCGCTATTACCGGATCCGCAGAAGCCTTTACGGGTGACCTAACGGATGCGTTAGAATTGCGCTGCGTGCCGAGGTAGATATGGCATTGTGGAAATGGGCATCCTAGCTACGATAGAGGGCAGCACACCGAAACTCGGTCCTATACAATGGACGGCTTTTTGTGTGGGAAATTGATCAGGACCGCGGTGCCAGTTTCATTTCAATAGATTTAACCACTGGTGACACCTATTGAGGCAGTGAGCTAGGGTCCTCATTGAAAGTACATTGTATATACATGTACATATATATGGTTCAATGAATGCAATTTACATAACGAGGCCTGGGCTATAGATAGCGTTTGGTCCAGGGTGAGGCAAATACTCAATACATGCTGCCGTGTACGGTTGGGTGGCCTGTGTCGTATAGAACTCCGTCAGTCTTTTCAGTGCAGAAGAAGTTCTTGTCTTACTCTCCTGGTGTCTGCTTGGTTCTTCTCACCCTTTTTGAATAATGGCAATACAACCGCAGTCTTCCAGTCATTCAGTATACATTCCTGCTCCAGACATTTCTTGAATAAAATGGTGAGTGGCCTGTACAGCACTGAGCGCATGTTGTACAATAAAATCGGTGGCAGGTTGTCTGGCCCTTGACTCTTTGATGAATTTAGGCTTGATAATACTTTGCGTATTTTTTCCTCAGTGATGTCCAAGCAAGCGTACCATGGGTTTACGCAGTAACCTTACTGGTGGATTCGGAATTGACGTTCGGTCCTCATTTGTAAATACACTACAGAAAAATTCATTGAGAGCCTCTGCTTTCGTAGTATCACTATCAAAACGTTCTGCGTTGTCACCCACTAGGTCAGGGATTCCCTCTGAAGCAGTTGTGCTTGCCCTGTAGTATTTCCAGAAGGCTTTTGGATTTGCCTTTGATTCCTGTGCTATACTAGCCTCAAATGTCCGTTTTGCTGTGCGTACAGTCTTTGTAGCTTCATTCCTCGCCCTTATGTATGGCTAAGATACAGAATACCACAAAATTGACACACAAAATGATAATAAGCAAGACGTCAATCTCCAGAATTCATGAATTTTCGACCCCAACCGGGTTCTTTTTCAAGTGGAACTTTACAATCTGAAACTCTAGAAAAGTCTGAGCTGAGACCCGAATGTGGAACTAACCTGTGTAGACAGGATGAATGAGCAATTAAGGAAAGAATAGTGTCCAAGCCCCACGGATGGTAATTTTGCTGGACCTAATTAAGAGAGTGGATGTACTTAAGGAAAGAATAGTGTCCAAGCCCCACGGATGGTTACTGGACCTAATTAAGAGAATGGATGTAATTAAGGAGAAACTGATTTAGCTGAAAGAAAAGGGTTTAATAAATATGACATGTGTAATACATAACAAGCACAAAGCGAAAAGATGCACAAAAGTCAACACAAAGTAAGAGAATATAAAGGAAGTCAACTTCCAGATTCGTACAAGAAGGAAAAAAAAACAGAATGGATAATGCAAATCACTAAGCAATGAGCAGAATAGGGCGAGGAGGAATAGAACAAAGGGGGGGGGGGGCAAGGCCTAGACCAGAAGGGGAGCCACGTGCCATCCACAACTGGTATGTCTGATATGCATCAGGATCCCTGGACATGAGATATTTTCTATACTCTTTATGCTTATCCCTCACTGCAGGTAAAGTTTGGGCGTTCATCCATGGTGGTTTGCATCGCCTCTTACTACCAACGGTCATCACCTTTGCTAGGACATATCTTTCGCTTAGGGAGTGCAAATTTGATTTCAGTGTATGCCAAGCATCCTCCACTTTCTGGGTTTCCATAACCGTTGTGAAATTAGATGACTCGAAATCCGCTATCATAGCTGGATAATCAGCTTTGTGGTAGTTTTCCTGTGTGTTATGCATCTATCAAGACCTGTGGGAAACGCTAAATTAACTTGCATCATAAGTATGTCATGGTTGCTAACACCCAGCCCTGGTGGATGAGTTACTCCGTCAATGCCACACTCTAACCACAAACTGCATTCCAATGGTTCACCTCTAGGTTGAACCAGACTACCGGTATACTGGAGTCAGCTATACACGTGCAGTAGAGTACACCTCGGAAGCAGGTATCTAGGCCTACATGGCGCCAATTTCAAACTTGAGTAAGGCTATGCCAGCCACAGCTGTTATTAATCTTCCTCACCAGAGAAGTATTCTTTTTTTGTGGACTCACACAGATTAACATTCTTGGTCCACCTTCCAGAGCAAAGGAACTGTCTGCCTGGTTGGCGCAAGTGTGAGACTAACTACCGTTGTGTAGATGGATCTGTCTTGTGTGACGGCGATGATGACTGCGGGGATGGGTCCGATGAAAACAAGGAACGATGCCGGTATTGCAATTATCCGTCCGGTGTTTTCCGTTGCACCAATGGCCGCTGTATTCAAAGTGGTTTTCATTGTGATCATGACGATGATTGCGGTGATAATAGTGACGAAGATCCAAAGACATGTGGTAAGAATTGGTACCGGTACTTGCCGAGCTAGATATAGGTTTCTGCGTGTCAGTTGTCCATGATGGATTTTGTCAAGTTTGTTGTTTCTGCTGCAAAATAAAGGTACATGTACCTCTGCAGTGAGTGTCTTGTCGCACAGGTTGGTTAGACTGGTTCCCGTCTTGGCCGCTATACCCGCTGACGCTCCTGTTCCGCTATACAAAGACCAATGACACAAACGACTATTTTTGTACTAGCTACGGCCGAGTTCCCCATAGAGGGAGCCGACTTGCACAAGGAAACATCCGCTTGGAGTAAGGCTCCTTTGCTACTGCGGGGCATACATTCGCGTACATCTTTGAGAAGTTTGATGAAAACCTGCAAAACTTCTTAAAATTGTTATCTCTTCAGCTACTCTTTATCGTTCGTGCTCAGAATCCCAGTTCCGCTGTGACAACAAAAAATGTCTTCCTGGAAGGTGGCGCTGTGATCATGATAATGATTGTGGAGATAGGTCGGACGAAGTTAACTGTGGTAAGTACAGCTCTGGAAAAATTATTAGACCACTCTGTCATTTCCATTCATTTCCCTTTTGATAGGTCCCACAAAATGTCTTATTCACCCATATTTATGCTACAATGTGTTCCAATATACTA
>NMRB01001583.1:46707-62641 GCA_002633025.1 Notospermus geniculatus | reverse complement strand
AATAGGGCGAGGAGGAATAGAACAAAGGGGGGGGGGGGCAAGGCCTAGACCAGAAGGGGAGCCACGTGCCATCCACAACTGGTATGGCTGATATGCATCAGGATCCCTGGACATGAGATATTTTCTATACTCTTTATGCTTATCCCTCACTGCAGGTAAAGCTTGGGCGTTCATCCATGGTGGTTTGCATCGCCTCTTACTACCAACGGTCATCACCTTTGCTAGGACATATCTTTCGCTTAGGGAGTGCAAATTTGATTTCGGTGTATGCCAAGCATCCTCCACTTTCTGGGTTTCCATAACCGTTGTGACATTAGATGACTCGAAATCCGCTATCATAGCTGGATAATCAGCTTTGTGGTAGTTTTCCTGTGTGTTATGCATCTATCAAGATCTGTGGGAAACGCTAAATTAACTTGCATCAAAAGTATGTCATGGTCGCTAACACCCAGCCCTGGTGGATGAGTTACTCCGTCAATGCCACACTCTAACCACAAACTGCATTCCAATGGTTCACCTCTAGGTTGAACCAGACTACTGGTATACTGTAGTCAGCTATACACATGCAGTAGAGTACACCTCGGAAGCAGGTATCTAGGCCTACATGGCGCCAATTTCAAACTTGAGTAAGGCTATGCCAGCCACAGCTGTTATTAATCTTCCTCACCAGAGAAGTATTCTTTTTTTGTGGACTCACACAGATTAACTTTCTTGGTCCACCTTCCAGAGCAAAGGAACTGTCTGCCTGGTTGGCGCAAGTGTGAGACTAACTACCGTTGTGTAGATGGATCTGTCTTGTGTGACGGCGATGATGACTGCGGGGATGGGTCCGATGAAAACAAGGAACGATGCCGGTATTGCAATTATCCGTCCGGTGTTTTCCGTTGCACCAATGGCCGCTGTATTCAAAGTGGTTTTCATTGTGATCATGACGATGATTGCGGTGATAATAGTGACGAAGATCCAAAGACATGTGGTAAGAATTGGTACCGGTACTTGCCGAGCTAGATATAGGTTTCTGCGTGTCAGTTGTCCATGATGGATTTTGTCAAGTTTGTTGTTTCTGCTGCAAAATAAAGGTACATGTACCTCTGCAGTGAGTGTCTTGTCGCACAGGTTGGTTAGACTGGTTCCCGTCTTGGCCGCTATACCCGCTGACGCTCCTGTTCCGCTATACAAAGACCAATGACACAAACGACTATTTTTGTACTAGCTACGGCCGAGTTCCCCATAGAGGGAGCCGACTTGCACAAGGAAACATCCGCTTGGAGTAAGGCTCCTTTGCTACTGCGGGGCATACATTCGCGTACATCTTTGAGAAGTTTGATGAAAACCTGCAAAACTTCTTAAAATTGTTATCTCTTCAGCTACTCTTTATCGTTCGTGCTCAGAATCCCAGTTCCGCTGTGACAACAAAAAATGTCTTCCTGGAAGGTGGCGCTGTGATCATGATAATGATTGTGGAGATAGGTCGGACGAAGTTAACTGTGGTAAGTACAGCTCTGGAAAAATTATTAGACCACTCTGTCATTTCCATTCATTTCCCTTTTGATAGGTCCCACAAAATGTCTTATTCACCCATATTTATGCTACAATGTGTTCCAATATACTACCTTGTACAAACAGGGCTTCAGCTGTAATTATGTGCATAAAGTCAGAGGCTGGACTGACACTGTATCGAAACAAAAATGGCCGCCATACTTTCATCACTTGAAAAGTTCAACGTGCTGTTATAGCGTGACTAGCCCTTCATCAACATGCTTTCACTCATTCTTTTATGTGTAGCAACACTCTCCACGCCTAATTACACTCCTTGCGCAGTGTCTTCTCACTCATACATGTCGTTCATAGACACTGCTTACAATAGCCAGAATCCGCCGATT
Source organism: Notospermus geniculatus (assembly GCA_002633025.1). Taxonomy (NCBI): domain Eukaryota; kingdom Metazoa; phylum Nemertea; class Pilidiophora; order Heteronemertea; family Lineidae; genus Notospermus; species Notospermus geniculatus. The sequence continues at coordinate 60,758 of NMRB01001583.1, read as the reverse complement.
TTCCGCATGGTGGCAGCACTAGTCAGAGGCCAGTCAGCGCGGGAATTGCACCGTGCTGACTGCTGTTTACAAGATCAATCAATATACAAACACAATAATCTCATAGAGTATCATTATCCACATCTTTAGCGATGTTTCAAAACAAAAAAGACACGAGCTAAACACTGAAGAGTGCAATGCAACAGTCCCTTATAAAAGCCTTACGGCGAGTCACCAGTCTGCCGCGGTTGTCAAGGACGCTGACAGTGAACCAATCAGAAAATATTTATTTCGTTAGTCACGCTAAACGCCCTCTAGTGGTAAATCGGCGGGATGCTGGCTATTGTAAGCAGTGTCTGTGAACGACAGGAGGTATGAGTGAGAAGACACTGCGCGAGGAGTGTAGCAGGCCTAAACACCCAAATGATTTGAACAGTCTTTCGAGCATTAATTTACGACGTTGCCTAAAGGTCGAAGGTTAGGTCGGCCGTCGCGAGAAACAAATTACCTTAAAGTGATCCTAAACCGCCGGGGCGAGCGAGACAGCCTCGTTTTCATTTTCCCGCGCTACGCCAGTATGAATGAGCGCCTGTCAATCATCACGTCACGTGATTACTATGGAATTTACTACGCGATCACTGATTGGGCAAGTTCTGAATGAGTGACAGCTGATTGTCAAAACAACATGGATGCGACCAGTTCGCCGAGTCGAGATTTCTCCTCGATTCAGGGGAGTTTTAGAGGATACATTCACGCATAATAGCATGAAGAGTGTTCAATCCGACACGAGTGACATCATTGATGACGATGTCAGCCGGTATGCCAGGCAAGTTGGTCTTTTCTCGGAAGGAGCCCCAGAATTCGCTGACGTTACACCGGCACGGCGGCGAAATCCGCAGTCCGGCAATATGTTAATGATGCCATACATACAAACAACCTCCTCATCGTCTTAAAACGGAGTTCTTTCTTTATTATAAGCCACTTCGATAATGTATGTGGACAATCCACAGCTGCTGGTCAGCATTTTGCTACCTTTTAACGTCGCCCTTTCCCTTCTTTCACTTGTCGCTTCGGCATCCTGTCTGCTGTGCGGTTTGCACGATTGACAAACTCAGTGAAGGTGGCGTACTGCGCATGCTCAGAAGCCAGGAGCGGAAATCGGAAGTTCCATTTTCGTGGGCGGTGAAAATGATCGGGTGCCAACTTTTGCTTGGCGGTTTAGGATCACTTTAAGCATGGCGCACACGGGCGACTAAAGTGGGGGCGACTACAGATGCGACTACTACCTTTCAGATCGATCAGTGATATCATCCACGACATCACTGATATTCCAATGAAGCATTTGTCGCAAACGAGTCAACAAAAACTAAAACAAAACTAAAAATATGTTCAGTCGCTGCTGTGGTCGCAAGGCCGGTCGCCAAGAAAATCGCTCGAAAAACCGCCCGAGTGCGGCAGGCTTCACGCATACTGTCGGACTTTAATGCGAACTACTCTAGTATCTCCGAACAATACCACCGGCAAACAGCTTGGTATCCATGGCTGTCCAGGCGGTGGGTTCATGAGGTCAAATGTGCTATCCAGAAATCCAAATACATGTATTGCCCTCAGAATCCATATTGAGGAAAAGCAGTACGACTGACTGAACAAGAAAAATACATCAAAACTACACCTAACTGCCCAAGTTAAATAAGTTATTTTAATGTTTTTATATATTTAAAAAATCCAATAACATCAAATTATTAATGTTCTGTTATTTGCTGCCTGACATGGTTGCCGGGGCGTAGTCATCCTTTTTAACACTTTCACCGCCAAAAACGGAAATTTCCGTTTTTTTCCGTTTTTTTGTGGTTTTTGCACAGTAATATAGATGGCAGTACCATGAACAACTGGAGAAAATTTCGTGAAGATCGGTCAAACGGTTTTGGAGTAACATCGTTTTGAAATATCCATTTTATTGGAGAATGCATTACGTAATATGGCCGCTAATGCATTTTTCTAATTTTTTTCTGATATTCGTGGAAAAAAAGAAAAAAACGGCCTTATTTACAGACTATGTTCATAAAAGTTTCGTACTGATAGCAGATATATTGGTATCAAAATGAAGCTTATGACTTCCTTGTTCTGTTGGTATATTGTATTAGGAGTTATCCCCTTCCTGTATTGAGATACTTTGTATTAAAGTTAGGTAAATGTTAAAAAAATGTTGAAAAAAGTCTGCTTTATACAATGTAAGAACAAGCCCTAAAGCACTTAACATAGATTTAAGAGAAATATAAAAGGAGAAGATTAAGAAATATAGGACTGACAGTAAAAGCAAATACATGTAATTGAGAGTAAAACAGATTAAGAGTAAAACAATGACAAGAAAGGATATAAAAAGCAATCCCCCACAGTGACCCGAAGGAGTTGGGCAGTGGCAGACAGGCGGCACAAAATTGGCTACACATTATCAAAATATTGCTTAAAAAGGTGTGTCTTGAGGGCTCGCCTGAATGCCACCACGTCCTCCAAGACCCTCAGATCACTGGGGAGAGCATTGAAAAGGCGTGGGCCAACCACCCTGAAAGACCTGTCACCAAACTTTATCTTGGAGAATGGCACTGTTAAGGTGAGCTGCGACTGAGACCGCAATGCCCTTGATGGCACATGAACATTTACAAGGGCTGCAAGATAGCTAGGTCCGCAGCACTTCATTGCATTGAATGTGTGTAGAAGTAACTTGTACTGAATGCGAGCCTTGACAGGAAGCCAATGGAGTCTGTGCAGTACAGGGGTGATGTGGTCAAAACGTTTGGTTCTGGTAATAATCCTGGCAGCCATGTTCTGAACTCGCTGGAGTCTGCTCAGTGTAGAGTCCGGTAAACCACACAGTAGGGAATTACAATAGTCCAAACGAGATGTCACGAGTGCATGGACTAAAAACTTGGCTGTTTCCTCTGTGATTGATTTACGGACTCTACCCAAGTTTCTCAGCTGCATATAACATGATCTCGTTACACCGGTCACGTGATCCTCCATTGACAATGTGCTGTCAAAAATCACACCTAGATTCCTGACTGAGCATACTGGAACGATAGATGCACCATTAACCATTACACTGACAGTAGGCAGTTGGCCGCCCTTAGGGACAAACAATATAACTTCAGTCTTATCTGAATTTAACTTAAGACGGTTGGCTACCATCCACATGCCAATGGCATCCAAACATGTCTCGAGGCGGTTAAGTTCAGTCATTTGTGACTGTTGGTCTTTTCTCTTGAGAAATAAGTACAATTGGGTGTCATCTGCATAGAAATGGTACTCCAGGCTGTGACCCCTAATTAAATCACCAAGCGGCTTGGTGTACATGGTGTACAATTTCGGCCCAAGCACAGATCCCTGTGGCACCCCAAATTTCAAAGGTTTTAAGGGCGACACCTCGCCGTCTAGTGACACACATTGATGACGATCACTCACTGGTTTCACTTCATTCCACCAAGACCCGAGACCTAGACTTGTTCTGTTCCTGCTCTGTGTTTTTCAGTGTATCGTCCATGCCGTGACAATCAGGTCAAATGCACCAACGGCCAGTGTGTCAGTTCTGACGTGGTTTGCGACGGAGAAAAAGACTGCCGAGATTTTTCTGATGAGCAAAATTGTACTACACGCTACCCGCAGGGGCGTTTTTGTCCAGCCAATCAGTTTGAGTGTGCGAATACGGTTAGTATTAAGCTGCGCGGAATAGGAGGCGGGCGCGGGTGGAAAAAATCGAACCAACGTATTTCCCATTAGCTGTTTCACCCGCACCCGCTCCCGCCACCGAAACCGCGTCCGCAAACGTCTCGCGGAAAAGCAGGATCTAGGATCTTTCTTTTTGGAGCGTGTTACTCAGAATTGAGCATTGTCCGGTGGAGGGGGTTCCAAAGAGGCTGTTGGTTTTCGTCAATTCAGGAATCTGAGTTGTGATCCTTGAGAAAATGAAGAGAGCTATAAAGCTGCAAATTGCAGCGATTATTCTGTACAGCACAACAAATAATCCCTGTAATTTGCAAGTATTTTCCGTTTTCCCAAGGATCATAAATCAGATTCTTCAAGTAACAAAAACGAACAGCCCCTTTACCAATAATAGGCCTACATGTAGGCCTGTCATAGGTCCGATGGGGAGTCTGTTCAACCATTCAGAATGGACGTCCGGCCTCCTGAATTGCATGGTGAGAACGGTACGATTTTTCAGTAGCTGCCAAGGAGTAGGAAACCAGGGTCCATATTCATCAACATACTTAAGCCAAAGTGTGATACTTATCTTTTGTGTTGAACAAAGGATAAATGTCACACTTAGACTTACCGGTACATGTAAGTAGTTTTATGAATACGGGCCCAGACTCCCATCACCAGTCCTTGCGTCATGTCTACAGGTTTGTATTCCACGAGAATGGCGCTGTGATGGGGATGACGACTGTGGTGACGGCTCAGACGAGACTCCAAAGATATGCATCTCCATCGACTGTCCCGAGGCAACACGGTTCAGATGTAACAATTTTAAATGTATTCCAAGATGGCGGCTGTGCGATAAGGTGGACAACTGCGGCGATGCATCCGATGAGAACAATCTCGATGTTTGTAAGTTCAGTGTTCGTAAATGAATGTTTGATTTTATTACTCATTGAAGAAATATAATTTTAGAGACGCCGCTTCAAGCACCACGAAACTCCAGGCATTGAACAGGGGTATATTTGTGGCGGTCTAGGAAAACCCATCCTCCCACAGCAGGATTTTTACCTCGCTCCTCTTCATCCGCTCACACAAACCCCTGCCGACACTCGCCGAAATCCGTGGAGTAGCAAAGCCATTCTAGCAAATGTTCATCCCCACCATCTCATCCCAAGTAGGCCGGTGATTGATACACATGAACTACGCAGAAAACAAAGCTGACCCAGCAGGTCAACATGAAATAACTCTCGCGGAGTACCTGTTTGGCGACGTGTGGCCTGCACTGTAAAAACGAATGGGCTCGAGAGACCCATGATTTTGTCCACTACCTGGACACATGGGTTTTGAAACGTGTTCAATGGAGAATGGGTCCATGGTGCCCAGAATACTTGTTCTTCGAGCCTGAAACGGACAGGTCTATAGGTTCCAGTAACCCATAATGAGAGTTTCATAGGTCACTTTGGCCCATCTACGAATGCTATATGGGTCGGAAACCAATGTCAGCTGCTTGGCTGTGAATATTACAAGGGCCGTTATATATGTATACGTGTAACTGATCTCTAGTTAGGGTGAGGTGGGGAAGCTGAGGTACTTCAGCACTGTGTTGTGCTTGACACTACGATACAATCTACGTGTAATGCCTGTCATCTTAAGGTGACTCAGAAATGGCGTTCGCTGATTGGGCGCATTTTCTTGTGCGCCAATACCCCAGCAAATCAGGCGGATGTCCTCAGGGGTTTGTCTGCGGGGACGAAGGGAGCGAGCAGTAAGAACGCCTGATATTCTCAGGATGGGAAAACCCGTCGGATGTCGCTAAGTGATCAACAAGGGCAGTCAGATTGCCTGTTCATTGATCTGCTACTGTTTACAATGTTATGTTGTACATTTCAGCTATTGAAATGTGCGCGGTCGCCCTTTGAGGAAAGTGTTAATATTAACACTTTCCTCAAGGGGAGACATCCGATGGGTTTTCCTATACCGCTCAGGTTTTGTAACCACCTTGAATGCATTCTGTGTTCTTCAGGTCAGCCTCCTAAGACGTATTGTTCGATGAACCAATTTAAATGTCAGAATCAGGAGTGTGTTGACGTTAAGCAAGTGTGCGACAACATCAAAGATTGTTCGGATGGTACAGATGAGATAGGTTGCCGTAAGTTTTCCTATTGATTATTCACAGTGAGTTTTCCCGGAAAGGTGAAGGTCACTTGTGACCTTGACCTCGAAGGGTAATGATTTGACACAAGACGGTGTGTGTTTGTGTTTTTCATAGACGTAGGCCTTCGACTTACGTAATAATACTACGAATAAGAGAGAACATGGGAAGCCTACTAACAACTTCGGCGGCTGAATGGGGAAGACGGTGGAACAAAGGTAACAGGGCGCGGGTTCGACTCCCAGCTGGGTCATTTTTTCTTTCTTTCAACAAAACAGCTGAAGCTCCCCAGAGCGAGGATGTTGTCACCTCAACAGCTCGAAGACANTTGGGGGGGGGGGGGGCTATCATGTTCTGAGCATTGGTTGGAAGTGTTTTCAGGGCGTTTGCGATTCTCTTGCCCCTCGCATGGGGGCATTGTGTTCATGCAGTTTAAACATCGAACAAAATAGTGTATTGACTGAGAAGATGACCTTGACATGAAGATGTACACACATGTATAAGCCTGACTGGCGCGGTGACAAATTCCAACCCTATTTCGTGCTATTTTTTAGACAAAATAAGTGGTTCACACACAAGTTGCAGCCAAAATAACGGAGGCTGTGAACAAAATTGCACGACTATCACGTCACCTGGAGGAGGCTTTTATTGTTCATGTAACGAGGGATACCAGGTATCACCAAAAGACAGGAAATCATGCATAGGTAGGCGTTTATTTTTTCCTCTTAAGCAGGTTTGTCCAAGTATGCGTATTGCGTATGCGTAGTCCGTTTACGGAAGGGAGCAGCCACTGGTTTAAGCGAGGTTCATTGGCACACGGATTTTCTCCGATTCAGGGGTGGTGTTCCCGAAGCCATCGTTAAAACCCCAGTTAACGCATTCGTTATGGCATTTAACGAGACCATAAAGAGAAGGTTAACGATGGGTTCCCGAAGCCAACTTAACGGTCTCTTTTCTCAAAAGCTGATAACGACGTCGTTGCGGTGTCGTTCGGCTGAANACTCCCATTTTACACGTCCTGCATACACACTTACACTTGCAAACTGACAGTCAGCACAACAACAAGATCTTTTTATCATGTTTATGCATTGCTTAGACCAACATTGCATAAGTGAAATCCCTGAGAGGCAAAAGTACTTGTACCATTACATAATTAGGCCTATTATACCCGTAATGCACTGATTACCCACACAGGGCACAGCTATTCCAATATCTTTATTTTTAACGATGGCCAAACGATAGCTCTGACCCTCTCTTTAAAATAACGAATACGTTAACCATAACGAGCCTTTCGGGAACAGCGTCGCGTATTCTACGATGGGCTAACAGCGCTGTAAGGGATTCGTTACGCTAAAGATGGCTTCGGGAACACCACCCCAGGTCCGTAAAAATCTATCAAATTGACTTTTGCGTTGTCATACCTGGAAATTAGGGTCAAACGGAAAACGGACCGGGAACGTGCGCCAGTGAACCTCGCTTTATGCTTCTAGGTCGATAGAGTAGATATTGACATTGATGTAGGACCTATATTTGCAACGTAAAAAATATTTTAACGTTAGCGTGCGGCATTATTGAGCTCGGAATTCCCACCAGTGAATGGACTCCATAACCGTATGCAATTATTACTTTTCTTCAAGATTTCAAAATATCGTCTTTTTGCCTCTTTCTCCTTGTATATTTTAGATGTGGACGAATGCTCAAAATGGGGAAACTACTGTCCTCAATTATGTCACAATGTGAAGGGATCGTTCAAGTGTCATTGTGCCCCTGATTTTATTGGCCCTTCAGGCAAGATCTGCAAAACCTACAGTGAGTCATCTAGGCCTTTTGCTGCAAATCGAATACATATTTATAAAGCAAATTCGCCCGGTCTTTGTCACGAATGTTCTCTGCAACCGCTGCAAGGATGGAGCTGAGCAATACCGTATTCGATTGCTCTTGATGCAAGGAGTGATCTTTTCAAGGTTAAAATTTTAAAATCGGCCAAACTATGCTTTAAGAAGCGTTTTCCAGTGAAATTGCATCAAATTCAAAAGCTATTGACGTCACAAACGTTGTGTGACATAATGCATCTCATCACCGTTGCCGTCTGAAATCTGCATGACGTAATCACGTCATCGTGTCGCTGAGAGGTACCGTACGTCTGCAGGTCGCGCACCTGTAATGCACGGCCAATGCATTTACCATTAGAAATGGCGAGATGCCCGTGCTCATAGATCGGTCCCAGACCTTCTTTGGAAGAAACGGTTCGGACACAACATAACCCAACCTAAAGTTTCAAACCATAAGGTTTTTGTTATGGGTTGACCATGATAATTTCGGGGTTTGCCGGTACTGAAAATATGAGGGGTAATTTCGCACTAGTTTGGTTCCCGAACCCACCGCTAGGGCTTCTAGCCGCACCGAGATTTCTGGTGTCTGACGTCACGAGACACTCTCCAACCGAAAAGGAGACACTCTCCAACCCACGCCGTTACCAGGACGTGATCAGTAGACAACATGGTGGAATGCGACGTCAACGAGAGAATCTCCAACCGAATTTTCTTAGAGGTTTGGTTGTTGGTGACCTGGCACACCGTTTGAGTGAGCCTTGCTGCAGAAGGGGGATGTTTGGGATGTTTGTCCGTGAATGGCTTTTATTGGGTTGCTGATGATTCCCACCACTGTGCTTCAAGCCAAGCGGGCACAGTGCCATTGGCACTATTTTTAGCTCACCTGGTGAGCTCTTGTCGTGGGTCTGCGTCCGTCGTTGTCCGTTAGCAGGGCACGTTTCATAACCGCTGGAGCTGTTGATCTGAAACTTGGTACATATATACCCCTAGGTCAGATGACCTACGACACCAAGTTTCGGTCCGGTTCGACTCTTAGCTTTGCCACCAGGTGGTGGAAACCAAAAACACAAAAAGTGCAATAACTCCTGAACTAATGACTGGATCTCCTCCAAATTTTTATCATAGGTTTATCTACAGAGGGTACGTTACATATTTAAGGGGTTTTTGATTTGATCTACTTTTCAAGGTCACAGAGGTCAAAGTTCAAAATTTTGCCTTTTGGTGGTACATTTCGTAACCGCGGGTGCTATTGACCTGAAACTTGGTACATATATACCCCTATGTCAGATGACCTATGACACCAAGTTTCGGTCCGATTTGATTCTTGGGTTGGCCACCAGGTGGCCAAAACCAAAGCTCAAAGTCCAGTAACTCCTGAACTGTTCACTGGATTGTCTCCAAATTTTTATCACAGGTGCATCTAATGAGGATACATGACATATGTAAAGGGGTTTTGATTTGACCTACCTTTTAGGGTCATAGAGGTCAAGTTCAAAATTTTGCCATTTTGGTGGCACGTTTTGTGGCTATTTGGCCCTATTCTAACTTGGTGTGATCATCTATCTACTAGGTATCCTCTATGTGTACAGCAAATTTTTGCCCAATTGGAATGCAAATAATGGTTATCAGGCAGCCATCTTGGAAAATGGACTTCGGCACATATGTGACCCGGCACAGCAAAATGAGTCGGAAGTCGCACAGAAGAAGACCGAAGGTGGAACCAGGCAGCAACCACAGAAATCGACGAAGTCAAATTTCACAATGGGCAGACAATCCGCAAATCAGCGAACCGTTGGTGTCACCGTGGACATGTTTGGTCTTATGTGCGCATTCCGACTCATTTTATCGTGCCGGGTCACATATGTCATAAATTCTGATGCCAGAACGTTTTGACCTTGAAATTTTAACCATGATCGTATGACCCTGGAACTCAAGACCCCTGGAACATTTTGATTTAACATTTGTCATTATTGTTTTTCTGGTAATTTCACCCAGGTGAGCACATTGTCCATGGACCATTTCATTAGGTTAATAAATGAATCTTATTGGTTTCTTCCAATCTTCGACCTCGCAATGAAAGTATCCTGCGTGAGTGCGAAGCCCTCGTGAATAACGGCGTGAATAATGGAATAACGGCGAATAAACGTGACTAACGGCGCAAGTCACTACGTGAACCAATGATTCAGAATCCTCGTGTACTACATGTACGCCATGCCGTCACTCCGAAGCATACGTCTGGGGGCCAGCGTAGTTGTTGAAATCTGACGAACTTAGATATGAGCCGAAGGTCAAGTCGTATAGAGTATCAGGATCGTGGCTGTTTGGAGACAGTACCTCTGCCGCATATTTGGCAAGTGTTGGAATACAATGATATGATATATAATTAACTAGGCGATGCCACACTCATGGAGCCCAAAGTGGCCAAGTTGCAGTAATATGTTCATAACTAGTAAGGAATCATCTCAAAATTGCTTTATGCCCAGAGAGATGAAATATTTTTTTATCTATTTTTTTCAGCACTTTCCTGACCTAAATTTAATCTTTTTAAAAACGTTTGGCATCACATGTTAATTTGAAAAAGAAAAAAAACAGACAACGTCCAATACAGGAAGATTAACATCTTTTAGCATGTATCCTATTAGTCCTCCACACACTTTAATTCTGAAATAAAATTTTTGGTGCCATGCAGGCATATGACTATTTTTCGACATTTAGAGCGGGGTGGAGGGGGTCCAGAGAGAGATGAAAAAACAAATCATCTGTCTTGGCATCAAGCAATTTTGAGATGATTCCTAACACGGTCGGGCGGGAAGTACTTTTGAATGGGTCAATAAAAATCATAATTTTAATTTTTTATCATTTTTAACACTGCAGGGGGACCTATGATTCTGCTTGCTGCCGGCAGTGAAATCCGTTTCTTCGTTCAGGTGGCGAAAGTAGGATATGTTGCGAAAAGAGCAGATGCTGGCACAGTCGTTTTGGATCACCGAATATCTGCTATGGATGTTGACATGAGCAAACATTTGATATACTGGGCAGATTCTTCCTTGCACACGATAAAAAGGGCCAGCATTCCCAAAGATAAATCCCATGGTTACCCCCAGGATTTGGAAATCACAGGTATAATGAAACCTACTGGATTGGCTATTGACTGGATAACAAAGTAAGTTCGAGGTGACATGTTTCGAATCCTGGTCAAACTCAGATTTGTTTTTTGTCCGCTTGGTCGATAAGCGCACATCGGTTACGACTGGTCATTGCGGCAACAAGTGTCCTCAATCTGGGGCGCGCACCGAACAGGCAACTGAACTGAATGCTACACGGACATTGTCGATGTCTTCCGAGCGGACCACTCTGGAGACATGTTATAAACATTCAAGTGACAGGTTTGCTCCACAAACAAAGAAATGCATTGCCAGAGCGCGCACATACCGAAGACAACTAGAAGCAACGGTCGACAACGAGTAGAATATGAGCAACTAGCTGCAACTAGCGGCAACGGTCGGCAATAGCGTTGCCGGGGCGCGCACATAGACCTGTTTGAGCATATGATCAGTTATTGCTGTTTCCAGCCAGTCGCCCGCCGTTGCCGGAAACGCCATTGCCTGTAGTTGCTTTCAGTCGCAAGGTAGATGTGGGCTAGGCTTTATGCTGTGCTTGGCGCCTTTAAATTAGTGGGTAGTCTGTCATGCGTGCGTGTGTCTGTGAACAACCAATCTGAGTACCGACTGCATTCAAAGTCGTGCTCAAACTTCCCGCTTAGAGGGGTTGGTTCTAAACCTCGCACTGGCACTGGCCCCAGTATGCATATTGGTCTGCAGACATGGTATCTCTGTCAGAACAGGGACCATCTCAACACCATCATTCAAAGGGGAAATCTGCCAGATCAGCGGGGGCCTTTTTGGCATGGTCACTTTCTTACAATGCCTGAATGAAACAAGAGATTATGATTGACATAGATACACAGCTATTTTGATTTGTATTAAAAATATGTACATGCATTTCAGAAAATATATATTTCAGAAGCAGAACTAAAATCAAGGCTTCACAACTACGTTACCATCTTAGTTTTCATCGTGAGGGAGTACACTGCAGACCAGAATTCGACTGGGCGGCTTCTGGGCTAATAAAAAAACTGAACGCCGCTTTTTAGCTCAGTGGGGTGCTACATGTATTACAATGGTGCAGCGTCCGTCGTCGTCTGTCGTCCATCGTCGTGTTCCGTTAGCAGGGCACGTTTCGTAACCGCTGGAGCTATTGATCTGAAACTTAGTACATATATACCCCTAGGTCAGATGACCCACGGCACCAAGTTTCGGTCCCATTCGACTCTCAGTTTGGCCACCAGGTGGCGAAAACCAAAAACACAATAAGTGCAATAACTCCTGAACTAATGATTAGATCATCTCCAAATTTTTATCATAGGTGTAGATAATAAGGATACATAAAATATATAACGGCATTTTGATTTGACCTACTTTTCAAGGTCACAGAGGTCAAAGTTTGACAAAAGTGACGAACCTGCCACAGTTTGTCATTATTTCACCGAGCGACTTCATATCTTGCATAAACATGCATTCGAGGGGTACCTTAAAAAATATCAAGTTTCGGCCCGATTTGACATCCAGTATGGCCGCCAGGTGGCGTAACCTGAAAATCAAGTAAGTGCTATTACTCGGGAACGGCTTGACGCAGAGTGCTCAAATTTGATATTTACCTCCATCTAGATGACCTTTACATGCATGTCAAATTTCGACCTGATTTGACTTCAAACATGGCCACCAGGTGGCGTAACCGAAAAATCATAAAAGTGCTGTAACTCAGGAACGCCTTAACCCAAAGCGCTCCAATGTGATATGTGGCCCCCTGCAGATGACCTTTATGTGCATGTGAAGTTTCGGCCCGATCGGGCATCCAATATGGCCGCCAGGTGGCGTAACCCGGAAATAATAAGTCCTACCTGGGTCCTGAGAATGACTTGACCCAGATTGCTCTCAGATATGTACATGTACCTCCCTCTGTCATTAGACTATTATGTCCAACCCAGTGAGCACATGGTCCATGGACCATTTCATTTATTTTTCAACTATAATTGATCCATGTTAAATTGTTTGGCCCTATTATCTTCGAAAATAATAACTGTAACGTAAACAAGTAGCCCGAAAATTTTCCATGATGCCTTGCGCGCGCGGTGACAGGTCGGTGTGAGGAATGAGCGCCACCTGTCATGACAGTGAGTGGAAGGGCGATCATCGAATCCGCCATTTTGCTGTTTTGTAATCTCGATTTTCATTGGTCGCCGCAGTGCATAACTAATTACTCCGGCACGCTATCCAAGCTGAAACAAAGTGACTGCACAGAGAGCTGGGCTCGCCGAATAGTCACTCCCTAGATGAAATCCTCCACATAACGGGGGTAGGCGAACAGTGCAGTTGTCAAGGTCCCCGTAGGCAATGTTGGGTCACCATTCAGAGTTGCCCAAGCTACAGAAGAGGCTTCGGTTTTTTCCTTCCAAACTGAACGCTTGATACGCAGCAGTAGGCTAGTCTGCTCATCATATCCACTGCGGTTTGTACTTCAGGACCATGTACTGGACGGACGCTGGCCAGTCGTCAATCTACGTCACCCTGGTCGATGGACGCTACAGGAAACGGCTGATTAATGACGAGAAGACTGCGGCACGTCCAACAGCGATTGTAGTTGATCCTGAACTTGGGTCAGTATGGAAAGTTGTTTGGTTTTCCCACTTTATCAATGGGTCGTTCTGCGGGACATGAATGCTTGTTGACTCAGCCATAGGGGTACCATCATTATTAATGCGTCTCGGGCAACGTGACGTGCCTCGGGTCGCACAAAACGTCGTGCTGCCGGAGTACCGAACGGGTGCTCCCTATATATTGTCCTCGGTGAAGCAGGAATGTTAAAGTCCCTCAAAAAATACTGTAAAAATTCAATACAAATTGTTAGGAGAGTGCAAGCAGAGTTCTCACAGCCTCCTGAAGGTTCCCAAAATGCTTGTCTGATACGTATGTCAAAAAATCAAGCCCTAGTTTTCAGGAAACTTTGAAAAAAATACAGGCTGCGCTCTAGTGTATTCAGATAAAGCACAGTACATTTTACATGTACACTACACTAATGTCGGAGGACGTCAGCACTTTCTGAAATCAATATACAGGGTGCATAAAAACGCAACAGCTGGTATTTTCTCCAATACCTAAAAATCTAGAATGGCTATGACAAATATACATAGTTCATATTAATCCTGTCGATCTTAGCTTCAAATTGGTACCATTGGCGCCTGAATAGAGTTCCGCATGGCTGATCAGGCACTGTTTAAACGAAAAGGCTTGTAATCCAATTTGTTGCAGGGTTGGGACTTACCGTTGTAATTTGAT
>NMRB01001583.1:32154-46133 GCA_002633025.1 Notospermus geniculatus | reverse complement strand
CAGCTAGATGACATTGATAGAGAAGAGGCTCGAGAGAGGGTTCATAAACTGCTCCTCCCCAAGTACAGAAAATCTCTGCGAAGGATCTTTAAGAATGAAGTGATAAGACTCCACATTTTTCGGAAACTTCCTGTATACAAGGCTATCATGCAAAGAGTACGGGATCTCGAGCTGGATGGGTTTGATCGAGATGAGGCAATCAGCTCTGCACTTTCTTACCGTAAATACATGGTGAACAAGATGATACCATCGGAAGTTGAATCTGAGGAGGACTGAACAGGCCGTCCAGTGGGTAGACTAAAAGACTGATGACCACTTGTTTATTCTCTAAAATTCATGTCATAGCATGTTCAGCTGTAACTTGTGAACCTAATGTGTAATAAAATTGATCAGCACAAAATATATTCTTCTCTTGATACTTCCAACACGATTGGGACACCCATTTGGCCATTATGTGTATCCAGCACCTAACCCTAACCCTGCGGGTTAGGGTTAATGCTTGCGCAACAGGAAACGACACTAGAAATTCCTTAGTGATGACGTCACTGGCTAGGGTTAGACCATCTGAATCTCCTCCACAAATTCCCTCCACGTTTTATGTTAATGAGGTGAAATACTGCAATCTGATTGGTCGAGAGCCTGTATAATGAGCCTAATTTGCATAATTTCGGACCGATGTACTAGGTGTACTACTGGCCATGAGAACTTGGCCATGACTAAAACCAAGTGGGGAAGCACGAAGTGCCATAAAAAATTACGTTTGCATCTGTTGTTTAACAGTTTGCTGAGATCAACATCAAAGATGTTATATGTACTTTGTTGACACAGAATAAATTATGTTTTTTATCCGTCTGTCGTTCTTTATTGGATGAGTGACAGCAGTAGTTACGCTAACATCTGGGCATGATTGTCTGTGAATGTTATGCCATGAATAAGGCACAGAGTGTAAACAACAACATGAATCCTCGCCCTGCAACAAATGCAATTTTACGTCATTTTGTTTGAACAGTGCTCGATCAGTCATGTGTAAGGGTATTCCAACATGAATGGTGTCAGTTTGAAGCTACGATCCACAGGATTAATATGACCTAAGAATTTTGTCCTAGATTTTTAGGTATTGGAGAAAATACCAACTGTTGCGTTTTTAGCTCACCCGTGAGCTTTAGTTGTCAGTCAGCGTCCGTCGTCCATCGTCGTCGTCGTCCGTTAGAAGGGCACGTTTCGTAACCGCTGGAGCTATTGATCTGAAACTTGGTACGTATATACCCCTAGGTCAGATGACCTATGACACCAAGTTTCGGTCCGATTCGATTCTTGGCTTGGCCTCCATGTGGCCAAAACCAAAAACACAAAAAGTAACTCCTGAACTAATGACTGGATCATCAATTTTTATCATAGGTGTATCTAATTAGGATACATAACATATGTAACGGGTTTTTTATTTGACCTACTTTTCAAGGTCACAGAGGTCAAAGTTCGACAAAAGTAACGAACCTGCCACAGTTCTTAATTATTTCACCGAGAGTCTTCATATCTCGCATAAACGTGTATTAGAGGGGTACCTTCAAAAATACCGAGTTTCGGCCCGATCGGACATCCAATATGGCCGCCAGGTGGCGTAACCCGAAAATCATCAAATGTGCTATAACTCAGGAACGACTTGACCCAGAGCGCTCAAATGTGGCATGTGGCTCCCTCTAGATAACCTTTATGTGCATGTGAAGTTTTGGCCCGATCGGACATCCAATATGGCTGCCAGGTGGCATAACCCCAAAATCATTGAAGTCCTGCAACTTGGGAATGACTTGACCCAGATNCAACTTTGTCGAGCTACGCCCCCCCCCTTTCTGTGAATCCTGGATCCGGCCCTGCATGGTCCATGGACCATTTCATTTTATACACCCTGTAGTGTGGCTTTGAGTCTTTAGAATCACTCGTTTTGTGTTCGATCACCGTTTTTCTGATATGAGAAAACGAATCCTGTTCTGCAGCCTCATGTTCTGGACGAACACACACACCTATCGTCCAAATATCGAGAGCGCCTGGATGAATGGCCGGCATCGGCAAGTTCTCGTCAGCACGAAACTAGGAAATCCAACCGGTCTGGCGATCGATTATATCATGCAGCATAGGATTTACTGGTGTGATGAGAAGAAGAACACGATTGAGTCGATGAAGTATGACGGCACGGACAGGGTCATAGTCGTCGGTCGAGGTACGTAAGATGGAATCGTATTTCAGTCGCGGAGCTTCAGCGTCCGACTCCCGGTCAAATCGTAGATGCCTACATCGTTGATTCATACCCCGACGTCCGGCCAGCATTTTGACTTAATTATCTCAAGATTCACCCAAAGTCCCACGATTGGATGCCGTTCTCTGCTGATGCACCTGAAGGATTTGTCAGGCTCTCCATTCACTGACCAGCTATACTTCGTGTAGGATCTCCAATAAGCCTACGTTTCATGTGGCATGTCCGCCGTTAGGCACCGTACATTATTGTGTTAACCTCATGGTTTGCCAGGCTAGCCATCCACTGACCAGCTATACTTCAGGAAGAAATTTTCAGTAACAAATATATAATAGCATTTCTTGCATAGCAAGAATATTGCGGTATTTGGCAAATTTCAGGCCTGGACCATCCATTCAAAATGGCTGTGTTCGCGATGTCAGTGTACTGGGTTTCTCGTGTGTCCGGCAAGGGTTACAAGATGGATAAGTTTGGTCGTGGTGTTAATCAAACCATACAGGCAGGATTGACTCTCCCTGCTGATGTTAAAGTTGCAGATCCAGCCAACTATAATTCAACAAGTGAGTAGACGTTTGGATTCCTGGAGAATCGATTACTGGTCCTAGATGTAGGTTTTCCCTACTTAGTCTCTTTATCATGAAGTTCCCTGAATCTAGCTGCCATGAGCCCAACCCAAGCTGTTCCTGAATTCTACACCGAAAAAATCTGCTTCGTCAAAATGACGAACTTGGGTTCGTTTTCCATTTATCACCAAACTGAGTATCTAATTCGTCGAAATGACAAATCCATTTCTAACAACGTTCGTTCAAATGACGAACCGTGGATTGTCATTTCGACGAATTAGATTGAGATACCGGTAGTTATAAATGGAAAATGAACCTAAGTTCGTCATTTTGACGAAGCAGTTTTTCAGTGTAATTCATTTATTATTTGTAGAGGGGCAGTGTGCTAGCCAATGAATCAGCTGACAAGATAGATGACAATCTGAGATTTGTCGATTCGGAGGTCTTTGAATATAGATTACAAATCCGTCGCATTAGGTGTCTCGGAAGTTATCACATTCTCCTCTTTTTTTCCAGTCAAGAATCGCTGTAACAATGTTGGTTGTTGGCCTCTCTGCGTCCATGTTCCTGGTGGAGCTTCCTGTCTTTGTCCAGACGGGAGCAACACTAAGGATGGGAGACTGTGTGATACAGGTTCGTGGATGAAATATTATAAAACGAATACCCTAAAAGCAACCAGCAGAATGATTGTCCAAAGCGACCGTATTAATATAAGCGTAAAAAGGAATGTAACCTCCACCTTCTTACTTTCAAGTGTTTTTCACCAACTTGTCCTGTATGCGTGTCTGAATTTCCCACCACACACATTCTCCCCGTACCGTAGCCAGCGTTCTTCACCATCACTGCAGCTGTTGGGCCCATATTTCTCGCAAAATTAGTTTTCGATAGGGCCTTCTCTGTTGGCGTACCCTAACTTTTGCACAAGCTGCCAGCTTAAATTTTGTTTCACAAACTACATATCTCTGGAATATCAAACGTCATTCAGAAACGCTTTTTTGCGAGGCCTACAACCATGACAACTGAAAAACGCTTTGAGCGCGCTTAACAGCATGATACCGCGCTTATAAATTATGTCCATTTGCTTTCATGATTCTCCCGCATTGTTCCAGTTGCCGAGGTCGGTAAGGGTCGCCCGAACGACTGCAACTGTGTCAATGGTGGTGTCTGCTTATTGACATATTACTCCACAAGCAATGGGTCCCTC
Source organism: Notospermus geniculatus (assembly GCA_002633025.1). NCBI lineage: Eukaryota > Metazoa > Nemertea > Pilidiophora > Heteronemertea > Lineidae > Notospermus > Notospermus geniculatus. The sequence continues at coordinate 42,118 of NMRB01001583.1, read as the reverse complement.
TACTGTGATTGTCCAATAGGTAATGATTTCATAATTACTGGGCTTGAAATAATAACAGAGGTCGTCCTCCAGAATTTTGGCGAATTTTCGACCCCAACCGGGGTCTTCCCCAGGCACTTTCTAGTAGTAAACTCTGGAAAAGAAGTCTTTTCTGGAGTTTACTACTAGAAAGTGCCTGAGAAAGACCCCGGTTGGGGTCGAAAATTCGCCAAAATTCTGGAGGACGACCTCTGTTGTTATTTCATCATATTTTGTGTGTCACCTTTTGTGCCTTATTCTTTGGATATAATTACTGGGCTTAGGGTGGTTTGCCCAAAATGATCAAAACAAGCTGGGACTCAGGAGATTTTCTTTCTTGACCTTCGACTCTTCCCTGTGCTAAAACGTCCTCCCAGCTAACAAAAAATACACCATTTGGCATTCACACCTACAGCTATTCGTTTGTCACTGCTGAGTGAATTTCAGCCAACTTTTTGCTCTCCCCATATCCCTCAATTTACAATGTTTCTCCCTGTTGCGCCCTATGTAAGCCCTGTCCCCACAATTGCAGGTTACAAAGGTGCCCGATGCGAACTGACAGACCAGGCTGTAAGAGACCAAATGGAGAGAACTCGAACGGCGGCGATAGTTGTACCAATCATTATAATCATAATCGTGGTGATAGCCGCCATTGCTGGGTACATGCACTTGAAGCGGAAAGGCGAAGAGTAGGTTTCGTAACTTGCAGTCTGTACTGTTAATTTGACATCCATCTACCAACCGAACCGAGGAGCCTGATAGCCTAGTGGTTATCACGTCCGCTTAGCAGTAAGCCGTGACAGTAAGCCGTGGTGCCTTGTACCTTGTGTCTTTGCAAGGGCAAGTCAAGTCAAATACCCAATCCAAGTGAGGAACATGAGTAGCTTGTGATGGCCTCCTGCGTACTTACCAGGGCCAATAATGCTATAGCGTCGGCCCTGACGGAAAAATGAAATACAATACAATACAATACAACCGAACTACTTTGGCAGGGCGGCGGTTGGCACCATCAGGAAAGTCGCTATTGGACAAGTGTCTCAAATCTTGGACCTAGCCCACAGCGTTCCTGAATAGCGAAACAGGGTGCTGTGGGGAAGTTTGGAAGCCCAAAGCATCCAGAGAACCCGGGGCGAGAAACAACTTCTTTGCCATCAAGTGATCCTTGTACAGATAAATAAAGCTGAAAGGGTAAATTTCGTCCTGGGTATATACAAAGATTACCCAGGATCTAAATCTTCACAAAAACAATACCCTGGGTGTACTTTCGGTAGCCGAACATCACCCAGCATCGTAGTATGACACCTGGATTCGAGGTTGTCTCGCCCGTGGTCACGTGACCGCCTGAAGAATGTCACGAACAGCTGCACTCAACAAGTACCGCAGCGCGAGACCGCAAGATTCCGCGGGATTTCTAAATAGGACTCGTTCCTAGGCACAGATTGCGGAAGCTGGGTGATGTTCGGCTACCGAAAGTACACCCAGGGTATTGTTTTAGTGAAGATTGAAATCCTGGGTAATCTTTGTATATACCCAGGACGACATTTACCCTTTCAGCATAAATAAATGCGTCAGAAAATAGACGGAAGTTGCAACAAAGTATCACTCGCAGGTCTGGTGTTTTACTATGACAGGATTCAATCCCGGTGTAATAGAATGTAATGTCCCCCGATATGTGATGTCCCCCAACAATACATTTACGGATTAAGCAGCACCATTCAATTGGACGTGAGAGACACCAAAACCCCTTAGTCATGTGACGAAAAATGCAGGGGGACATAGGAAGATGGGGACATTACATTCTATAACACCTGCTTTTCCCGTCCGTCGCATGGGAGAGTGAGGTACATGGGACAGTAAGCCGTGGTGCCGTATACCTTGTGCCTTAGCAAGGGCAAGTAAGACTCCATCCAAGTCAGGAACATGAGTAGCTTGAGATGGCCTCTTCCGTACTCAACAGGGCCAATAACGCAATGGCTTCGGTGCTGACGGAAAATACAAATACTGGAGTCCTGAATCCAGGTTGGGTACAGCCAGAGCCATCGAAAAGTTGGAAACTAAGGAAATACCTGGAATGTACACGTTTTCCCTTCTTCTTAGAGCCTGCGTCATTAAGATGGGCCACTACTTTAACATTGTGCTTTGATATCTTTGACAATTTTAGTTTCAGCTTTCAGCGTTTCAAATCCTTCAACGACCTCACGCTCCCCAAGATGCCTAAAATGCCGAAGCTTCCAGAATGGGCGTTGAAGTGGACAACGAAGCTACCGTTTCGTTCTCACCACGAGGAGACTGTAACCTTCCGCGGCGGAACATCTGTTGACATTGGCATCGCACCCAAAGGACATGAGTCAGCGGTAAGTTAAACATGAAGTAGGAACCACAGTTTTAAAGATAATATATCACGAACTCATTGTTTACATTTAATGTTTGTAAACATGGATGTTTACATTATGTTATTTTGGACTTTTGGGACATGCCAACCCACCAAATTGAATATTTTCAGTATCAAAAGAATTTCTAGAGGGGCATGCCGCCAACAAATTACTCATAAGACAAAGAAAGACGAGACATAAACAAACAAAATGTAAATAAACAATGATTTTCGTGGCCCGCGAAAATATCCGTGATACATTATCTTTAATGCCCTGGTTTCCTTCTTCCAACCAACCACAAGTTGTTTTTCTCGGGAAGTTCCCAATGCTGAAATAAATCAGAAAAGAATTCACCAAGATCCTGCTAGATAATGACTGGGGCCTCCTCAAGCCGATATCCTGGGTCGGGCATTGCTCGGAGTGCAAGGATTTGAGATACCTAATGCTGAGGGCTGAGAGTTGAAATGATGGAAATGGAAACTGAGTATGTTCGTTTCAGGAGGGATTGGGCAGCAACTTTGAGGACACGGACGCTGAGTGCCCGTCTAGCTTCAGTAACCCCATGTACGAGACTTCCAGTGAACCGACGACGCCAACCTCCCCCGTGGCTATGGCTCCACCCGTGGACACATATACACCTCAAGCGCCGAGTCGGCCGTCAAAACAACGGAAGAAAGAGGAACAGCATGTGATGTCACCATCGGGCGATCCGACAGCGGTAGAGGGCAACCAAGAGAGGGCGGACCCTGCTGGCTACCCACCATTCTAATAGGACACTGAAGTGCTGATGGAGGAAGATGGTCCTTTCTCCTTCTAGGCTTCTGACTGCTAGAAATTCTCGTCAGTTCTGTACATATCATTAACCCATTAAGTGTCAACTGGTTTTCCTTTTTGGACTAATCAGAAAAGATCTTGAATGGAATTGTTAATGCGTTGAAATGCCGAGAAAAGTTATCCAGCTCCAAAAACCAATCATTTTTTTCTATTTCTAGGCTTATCGACTGTGAAATCATTACATATTAGGCTTACCAAAAATAGATTAGAGGAGTCCTCTCTTAATGTATCTATTTTTGATATTACGTACATGTATATGTATTTTTATGCACACACGTTTGTATCGCATTCATCACAGGCATGCTCTACATTTACAGCTACACGGAATAAGTACATCTATTTGTTCATGTTTCATGTTGGCCTTATCGGCCTCGCAGTAGGAGTAGGGATTGAGCATATTACCGGTTCATTTTATGATATTAGCATCAAATCCAATAGTTATCGTCAACTTAAGGAGCACTAGAGGCAGTTCACAAGAAGCATTTTGATGTCTATTCTGCCAATAGGTGGTGTGCGGATCAGAAGTGACGATCTAATTGTGACTTAATCATAAAACCGCACGAGTGGGATTTCCGAGGTAGCAGAACACACGAGTGGTGATCTTTTGCCAGGAACCCCTGAGACCGAAGGTCGAGGGGGTTCCGGGCAAAAGATCATCACGAGTGTGTTCTGCTTCCTCGGAAATCTCACGAGTGTAGTTTTATATTTATCATATTCCACAAGAAGAGCAAAAAATGACAAAAATACCTCACCGATGCCACTTGTATCACCGCATGCATATCCGCCATGTCAGAGCACTGTTGTTTTTGTATTAATGCGCGAATGTTGATGGAGTGAGCCCAGCGGAGTGAGACGGCCGGGTCTTTCCAGGAAGTGAGCGAAAAGCCTCGCAAAGCCCCTTAAATCAAAGCTTATCAGTTAACAGAGGGCGTATCATATCAGTGGGATGATACGGAACGCGTATCACACCCCGGATCATGATGGCGGTCGGAGCGGACATCCCCGTTCGATTTCAGGCGATTTGTAGCATATTAGTCGAACAGCTCTTGTATTATTGAACATGAAATGTGATTTTAGGACGGCCAGCATTCGTCCACGTCGATTTCGTTAGTTTTTGCGCGGTGTTTTTGACGAAAAATGCTGCAGTTCCAGGCGGTACCGCGGAACATACTGTACTCGGGTAAATGATAAAAGCTAGGAATCCACTGCTGATTTTCTGCATCGCGGCTTGCTTTGCAACCTGCTACCTGCGATTAAATACGATCGCAAGGAACATGAGGAACTGATACCGGTCGCCGACCNCTAAGTTTAAGCTTATTCCACGGTGTAGCGTTATTCCACGGTATTTGTGCGCAAAGCCTGCAGAAAATCTATTATTAGATGATTTGGGCCCTTTATGCAAATTAAGTCACAATAGAGTTATACCTGCCAAACAGTCAACACGTGCTCCCGAAGAGGCTGACTGAGAAAACAGCTTATTCCACGGTTTAATGTTATTCCATGGTATTGGGCTTTTTTTCTCGCAATCAGACTGGTTTCATAAAATACAATGCATGTCATGTTGGTGATCCTTATCAGCGCTCGGATTGTCGAAAGTCCCACTATCTCTATCATGGCGTTAGGTCTTCTTGGCGTTATCACCTTCAAGCACTAATCCAAAATCATCGCCACGTTAGGTTTATAGTAGTTTTGAACAACCACGCCAATGGCAGTTATTTCATTCATTTGGAGTCAGCAGCCCTTCAACAGAATACAATTTGATGATGCACAGTGCTTCATTCTGCATTACTCTACTCCTTAAACATACCCCTTGGTAGGTTGAAGTTACACCAGCAAATCTGGCATATTAACACCACACAATAAGCTATTCCATCTTTATGCATTCGGCCGCCTATTCCATGAATAGCGTTATACCACAATTTTGCTTAAACCACCGTTATGCATACCAATGGTGGTACAACCGTGAAGTTATACCTGGAATAAGCTATACCTCCCTTAATCCACCTTTATGTATAGGGCCCTGTTGTTTTGCCAAAAATGAATTCTAATTGATTAGGAGAACAATGACATTTTTTAAAGTCACTTTTTTCACAATTATTGAAAAAATCGCCCGATTTCAAATTTTAATTACTACTATGTGCGGTGGCAAGTGTCAATCAATGTGTCTTATATTAATCCGGTAACGGATCCGATAAACATACACATTTCGCAAAGGTTTTAATCGCAAATATGCGCTTAGCTCTAGGCTTGTATCCACATGTGCGTTTTACGCTGCGTGATGCGTTAAATCGTTTGTTATTTTCCGCCGCTCTGCTTCCAAACAATGGGCGAAGTGTCATAACGCAGCGTAAAACGCACATGTGGACCCTGACCCTTTAGGGTAGGGACACACCTAACGCGATTTCGCATGCGACAGGGCAATGCGTGCGCCAAATGCTTTGAGAACCTTTGTTTTCTTGCAGTGCGATGGAAAATAACAAAGCCTTTGCCGCATGCATCAACGCATCGCATTAGGCCGCGCGCACACTGCAAGCGAAATAGCGAAGCGAAGCGAAGACAATTTCGCCAAGCGATGTGGCGAAAACCTTTACTCTGGAAGCATTGGCGTGTACAAACTGAGAGCTATCACAGAGCGATTAGCGCTGATCGCTCTCAGTTTGTACACGCCAATGCTTCCAGAGTAAAGGTTTTCGCCACATCGCTTGGCGAAATTGACTTCGCTTCGCTTCGCTATTTCGCTTGCAGTGTGCGAGCGGCCTAAGGTGTGCAGCCACCCTTAGGTGTGTCCCTACCCTAAAGGTGGGCGCACATGGACGGTAAATCTCAATGCGGCAAGGGTGTTTTTAAAGTCGACTGACCCAACGCTGCTGGACTGGTCATTCAGCCGGGTCGGCCGACTTTTAAAAAAAACATCCCTACCACATTGACATTTGCCGTCCATGTGCGCCTAGCTTTATACCCTCACAAATGATTCTTTTCACTTGAACCTGATTAGGCCAAAAAACGACGTGGTGTCGCTATGAAAAATGTCCATCGGTACTTTGACGTATTCTCCAACCGTACTGCCGTGGACTTGTGGAAGCACCACGGCCAAATAAACCTCGGCTCCGTCTTTCAACTCCGTGATCGCACCCATGCTGCATGTGCGAAAAGTCCCTCTCTCGTCAACGGGTCTGCCCCCAGGATCGATACGGTACCCTGCCGTATGGATACACTTGGCAAGTTCTCGGACTTTTGTCCCGTATCTGATCATTATAGCAGAACTTGCTGTCGGCCTAGGGTCGTGAACGACCAGCTGAAATATCAAACAATAATAAGACATCTAAACGATATCAATGTTTCCCGACTTGTTTTATTTAGAGGGTTGCCCACAGGAAGTGTTCAATGACGACCTTAGTTTTTTGTGGAGACCAGGGGCCCCATTCACAAAGCATAGCATTGTGTTGCTAATACGCATTTAATGCGTATTAGCAACACAATCAGCGCTCGATTACAGGATTAGTCTTAACTTACGGGTAAGTTAAGACTTAGGCATACGCTTTAGTTAAGAGTGATCTCTAAAAGTGTTTTGTGAATATAACTTACCAGTGTCTAATCTTAAACGTACACGTTCACTTAATAGAGCGTGCTAAGATAGCGAACTTACGTGTGCTCTGTGAATCGGGTCATTTCTTAATTGGCACACATTGTTGAAGGCGCGAAAACGACGTCACTTAATGGCAGCGCCATCTGTAGCCGTGCGAAGAACTAACGTAAACACGGGGATTTCAGAAAGCACGGCGAGCTTGCCGTGTCTCAAAAACTCGTGTTTTTCAGACACGGGTTTCTCGAAGCCCGGCAATTCGTATAGTAGGCAAACTGAAATTTTCAGTTTGCATCTGCTCGGTCGCATGATATTTGCTGATATCGTGGTGAAATTTGATATTCAAATTTGATAACATGACATAAGTCAGAATCTGGTGATGGTAGACCTAAAACCTTCACCTACACCTAGGTTATCAAGGATGAGCTTTCAGATTACGCAATGACCTTGAAGGTCAGAGGTCAAGGTCAAAGTCAAACAGTTCTTAAGCGCAAATCTCTTCGGAATTTCAGGAAAAAACGAATGAGACACCTGAATTTACCATCCCCGATAGGGATCAGGGATCCTGTCCCAGTTATGCAATACTTCTCAAGGTCAGAGGTCAGGGTCACAGCCAACCATCACAAATAACATGAGACAGAACCTGGTGATGGTGGAAGCCTAAAACCTTCATCTACACCTAGGTTATCAAGGAGGAGCTTTCAGATTACACAATGACCTTGAAGGTCAGAGGTCAAGGCCAAGGTCAAACAGTTCTTAACTGCAAATCTACTCAGAATTTCAGGGGAAAACTAATTAGAAGCCTGCGTTAACCATCCCCTATTGGTTTAATCAATGATCCCTGTTCTAGTTACGCAATACTTCTGAAGGTCAGAGGTCAAGGTCACAGATAACTAGCTCTAGAGTAGTAAACTTCTCATCGGAAACCATTGACATCGCTCCGATGTCCTTCTCTTGTTAGATTTGTGACAGACAAAATTTTGAGATTGATATGGCAATTTCACCCTGATCCAGATATCGGAGAATGAAACCGAGTAGTCCGCAAACATGGGGGTAGGACCTATTTCCAGCCTTCTAGCTCTGTGGACTGAGCTGTGACAGACAGAAAGGTGAACAGGCACACACGCACGCGCACATCCAAACACACACCACAAAAAAACAATATGGTCCCCGATCTCATGGATTGGGAACCATAATACTGAAGGAGATAGCGAAAACAAAGTCAGATACGTAAATTTTAAGAGAGAGAAAAGCGCCGTGCTTGAGTGCACAGCACTACATGACTACATGTACTTTCATAGAACCTGTACCCGTCGCACAAACAGAAAAATTTGCATATGATTTCTGGCCTACGGCTGCTTAAACGTACATGTAGTACGTAGATAAACCATTCGCCTATGGCCAGTTTCAACCGTAGCTCCCTTCAATCGCTGCTCATGAGCTGGAAAATTCACAATTTATGAAGTTAACCAACTCACCTGACCGTATATGTAGTATAACCCTGCTGTTGTAACGATCACTTTCCCGTCAGACATCAGGATATACGAGGCTTTGGCTTCAGGGCCCATCCAGTTAGCATAGCGCCAGGCGCAGACGTCTCCAGCTAATTAAAAGAGGAAAAGAATACATGAATGCCCAATCCGAACGAAACGAGACGGACAGTTTCTTGGCTTTACCCTCAGTGGCATTTGATCATTTGTCGCAACGGTCCTGAAGCGAATAGTCCTCAAATGAACGAACACTGACATTGACATGACCTAACAGAAAGAATATCAGCTTAGGGCTTATGAGGCGCCATGTGGGAATTTAATTGTTTCCCAAAATTATTTAGAAATAATGTCAATGGGTCATATGAATAAAGACTAGCATATGCTTTTACTTCAGATTTGTACAGCGTTGCCTAGTGCATTTGTATTGCAAAATTCAAGTAAAAGCATTTACTTGTCTTTATTCATATGACCCATCGTTTCAAACCATGAATGTATGTATTTTGACTTATTTCATCCAAAAATGTTATAAATAAAACCATGAAATTATTAACCAAACCAGAATTTAAAATGAACATGGTTTCATTCCCATGAAACTTGGACAAATTCATGGTTTTGAAAACATAACTTTCTTTCAAACCATGAAGTCCATGCAATTTCATGGTTTGCAAACCATGAAAATGGTTTACAAACCATAAAATCGGCAAAATTATTTGTTTTCAAACCATAACAATGTGAACGCATCATGGATTGTAAACAATGCAAATTGTAAAAATCATGGTTTGCAAACCATGATAATCCGCAAAAGCATGGTTTGGGAAACCATGATTAGTGCAAAACACATGGTTTGCAAACCATGGAAGTCGCCACATCCATTGTATGCGTATAACTGTATGCGCAGTGGAACATAGACTGGTCTCTGCCCTCGATCCGTTCCGTTCCGCTGCACTCGACCAGTACACAGCGGGCAGAGGATCAGTCCATTGTTCCACTGCGCATACAATTATACGCATACCACGGATTTGACTATTTCCATAGTTTGTAAACCATGAGTTTTGCTTTAATCATGGGATCGAAAACCATGCTTGCGGATTATCATGGTTTGCAAACCATGATTTTTGAAATGTTCATTGTTTACAATCCATGAGGATTTGATATTCATGGTTTGAAAACCAAGATTTTTGCCGATTTTTCGTGATCTGCAAACCATGAATTTGCATGAACTACATGTTTTTATGGTTCCCGATCATCAAGATCGGGAACCATATTGTTTTTGGTCATGGTGTCTGTGTGTGTATCTGTGTGTCTGTATGTCTGTGTGTGTGTCCGTCTGTCACGCCTTCATATCTTATCTCCTTCAACAGCTACAGTCCTGGTAACACATCCTACCCCTAGGTTTGTCAACCTGGGCAATTCAATGAGCTAATCATTTTCAACATCAGATGCCTCCATCATGATGTAATCAACATATCAGACATGATATTTTGTCCGTCACGCTTTTATCCGATGTCATAACTCGGCTCCTTTAGCACCTAGAGCAACGGAAACAAGTGCTTAGGTTTTCATACCCTAGGAATCGAATGGACTGATTACTTTTGATCTGAGATGTAGGGGTCATGGTGATATCGATATCACAAATTTGATATTTTGAGATAACTTGCCATATTGTC